>JASIRB010003544.1:0-97414 GCA_030323885.1 Branchipolynoe longqiensis | reverse complement strand
GGTTAAAGTTGCATGATCCAATGGTTTTGACTTTCAGCCACATTTATCTTAGATAAATATATTGGGTTATAACTTACTTTACTTTAGTTTGAAGTAAATTATATTTTAAATTGTTCACTTTGGAGTGGAGATATTTTAAATGAAAAACATGCAAAATAAATTTGGCGTAACACCAACATGATTGACAGCACAGGGTTGTATGAATTCCAGCAATAACAGATTGCTTTAATTGATATAATATTCTTTCTATGTACCAATACATATTTAATAAATGCACGCATATATAATCTAGGTGGCCCCTTTGGATTCGAAATTTGGATTTGCTTACATTGGGGAGTGGGACATAGCTTGGGCGATAAAGTGTCCACCTGCGACGGTGATGGTCATCCGATCGATCCTGCTCAGTGGACCCATTTACAGTTTGGGCTATTTTCCTTTCCAAGTTGTAAAATATTTCGATGTTCAGCATAGGAGTGAATGCAAATGTTCTATTACTGATCAGTGTACATGACCAGGCGCATCTATGTATCTATATGTATGGGTTGGTGGTGCCTGAGTGGGATATACATAGACATGGTGGTGTTGGCAGGTCTGGGTGTGAGTGCACTCAGGGCCTACCCCCTCTGCTGAGATAGGGATCACCACACTCAAAGGTCAAGGTTGGTCGTGGGCAGACCACTGGTATCAAAGGGGACCAGGAATGCTGGATTGGTAGGGCCAAGAATGCTTGTTTCCCATTGGGGGAAAGGGTTGGGGTGATACTCTACATTGAACCAATGTAACCATATAAATAATAAACCAGAGGGCTTGACTCTCTCTTCTACTTTACACTTTATACCCTTCCTTTCTCTTTGTCTGTATTGATTTCACCGTTGTCTGCCCACACAACCACATATTCGAGCATTGGACTTTACACACTGGTCCTCAACTGGTTTATCAAAAGGCTGTGGTATCTGTTGTCCTGTTTGTGGGAAAGTGCATCTAAAACACCCCTTGCTGCTTATCGGAAAGAGTAGCCTATGTGGTGGCAGTGGATTTCCTCCAAAGAAATATGTCAAAATGACCATATCTTTGATGTCCAATAGCTGATGATAAAGATCAATGTGTTCTAGAGGTGTCGTTAAATAAAACAAACTTATAATTATTATTATTGCTTACATCGAATTGCGCAGCTTTAAAGGGTCAGTAACGCGATTAACATTTTTGTTGTTGTTGTTGTTGAAGATTTATACTGCCTATCATGGATAAGCCTGAATAGGCTTGTTTTCACCATTAGACAGTTTGTCGATAGAAAGCCCGAGCCTACACTTTTACCGACCCAAGGGATTTTTAACCTCCCAGACCACATAGACATGGTATGAGAGCAACTGGCCTTTGATGTCGCTGTAAGTTCTACACAGCGGTGGAAATCCAAATTGGCAGAGCTGGGGGCACGGGGAATCGAACCACCGACCTTCAGATTAGGAGTCCGACCTAGAAAAAAGTCAGACACTCTAACCACTCCGCCACAGAGAACATAACTTTCTTTATTCACAACTGTAACGATCGAATACGACTAGTCATAGTTTGTGCATTTTGAAACAACCAATTCACTTTGATTGTTAGGGCCTTGTCAAGACGAAGCTACTATTATCAAGCCGTGATTATTACAGCTCACTGACACTCAAACACATCTTATTAAACTATGTCGATTGTATGGCCCTGAACCAAATATTTTACGCTCCAAACAGCATGCATGACCTTTTTACTAAAGTAAAACAAGAAAACTGTTTAGCATGTTTGAGGACAGCTGGTCTGTACCACCTTATACTAATAATACTTTCATCGATCATAATCAATTAATAATACTTTCATCTAGAATTGTATTTACCTTGACCACAAATTATACGATTGTGAGCGTTTTTAGTTTCATGAGTCTATTGCACATAATTTATTGTATGCTTTTACATTCTAGTTAAAGGCGATGGTTGAAAAGAAAAGTTAAAAGAATCTCGCCGTGAATATGGCCTATGCTGCTGACATGGTGTAAAGAAATCACCAATCAATCAATCAATCTATCTAATTATTAGAGTCATTTATTCTCAATGACCCTTTTCAACTATTATGTGAATACTTACTCAGTTAGTAATAGAGTTCCCCCAAAGAAAGTATCACAAAATCTACTTTTAATATTAATATGCCTCATAAGCTATGCAATTCCACCTATCTATTCCCTGTGTGACGTCACAGAATAAGCTATTTGAGTTCCAACCTAATAGGTAGAAAAGATCATTACCTTGAGTATCCCATGACTATTGTATCAGTTCTAAGTCCCATGCACTTAAAGTGGCATAGTCCGATGGTTTTGCGTTTTGGCCATTTTTCTGAGATAAATATATTAAATTGATCGTTATAATCTACCTTATTTCAGGTTAAAGTAACTGATTTTAAATGGATAAGTTTTGAGATATTTGAAATTCAAACATGTAAACTTAATTTTGGCAAGCATGCCAAAACTCTGACCCCATAGGCTTCAACAGTAACAGGTTCTATCAAATTGTCTCAGTGTTCCCTTCTGCGTGGCAATAAATGCTTAATATGTGGATCAATATCTAACTTAGATGTGTAGAGTCAAATCTACATCATTATTTTGGTTTTGAAAATGTGATGGTTCATCGGACCATGCAGCTTTAATATTACTAAAATTTAAACACATGTTAAATGTATGTGACCAGATCTTTAAATTCTGATGGGCGTACCAACCAATTCAATCAATCATATTAAATTCTTTTATTTTAACTCTCTGCAAGGTATGAGGTGATACAATAAATGCATACAAATTCCTTACAGACAGAAAGGATCCCAGAAAAGGGATGCTTGTCTAGCTGGTCTCCATAACAATCAATTCACAATTAGAATCTGGTGATAATTGCTGATAAGTGCAATCACATGAGCACTGGTGTCTGTAGTAACTGGAGCGCGGTGTTGCTCCAACAGTATTTAATGTAGGAATGTATATATCCATATTCCCGTCCTGATATGACCTTAGATGTTGTTAGGACGTAAAATAACAACAAACAAACAATCTATGTCCATATTATGACGGGTACTGACTTGTGACAGTGCGCACTGATTGTGACTTTATAATGCTGCCCCACTGGGAGATTGAACCACTAGGCACCATGACCTGATAACCCATTCAGTCACATTGTCCTGATACTGAGCTAACCAGTCCTTACCCTATCCTAGTGTAGTAATGCTGAGTGCCGGCCTAGGTAGTGATAATTATGATTTTTTGTAAGTCATTAGTTTGACTCGGGCTGGGCTTCGAACTCCCGAACTCCTGCATGGGAAGCCTGCGCTCTTTACCAGTGTTGAAGGGGCTGTCACACTACGACGTATGGCCTTAGCGTATGCCGACGTATGTGATTTTCGACCAACACGTTGGCATATGTCGGCATACGTCGTCATACGTTACGTGTACGTTTGGCATATGTCGGGTACGCTTGGGATATGGCGTCATATGTCGTCTTACGTCGGCATGCATCGAGGCGCTAAAAAATGTTTGTGCATGTTCAAAATTGTCAACGTATGATGACGTATGGCTCATACATTCCTCATACGCTATGTGTATGCTAGATGTACGTTGGCGTACATTAGGAGCACGTTAGGGGTAGGTCGGGGTACGTTGGGACACGTTAGCCGTACGTTCAGCCTTTTGGGGACATGCAGTCCGGGTACAGCCAACGGATGCATAACGTACTCCAAACTTACGTAACGTTGGTCAGCGTGCCGTGAGCATATGCAAACGTTTTGCAAATGTTTTGTGAGGCACATGAACACTCTCATACCATAGCAATAGGTCAGAGATATGTTCTGGATACGTTACGTACGTTGTGTGTATGCCTATTTTTATCCCCCGCTGCTGAAAAGTTTGACGAATGCCGACATACTGGCAAATTGGCGTACTTTGAGCACACGCTGACGTTGTACGTCGTAGTGTGACAGCCCTTTACCGATTCGGCCACTGCGTCCGATATAGGCATGTATTATTGTAAGTAGATAGTGGTCAAGTCAATGCCTAGTTGTCAGAGACAGAAAATATACAACTAATTACTCGGGGGTCAATTTGCGCACACGCAATTATCTCCAACAAGAAAGTTGAATACTGTCGTCCAAATTACGACTATGGCTATGACTTATGAGTCGGCCGGTGCCAGCCTCTCAGGTTAGAGCCCCGCATTACGGTGCAAATTAGCCGTACTATAATCTAAACCACCACACCCAGAGGTTGTTTTCCGTCCTAGCAACATCTATGGTCATATCAGGACGGGTACCTACTTGTGATAGTGCGCACTCATGGCGACTTGATAGTGCAGCGCCACTGGAAAATAAGGCTGCTAGCACCATGACCTGATATCCCACTCAGTCACAATATCCTGATACTGAGCTAACCAGTCTTTGCCATATCCTATTAATGCCAAATGCCAGCCTAGGAAGCGACAAGTATCAATTTTATAAGTCATTGGTTTGACTCGACCGATAACCGAACTCCCGACCTTCCGCACGCGAGGCCCGCGTTCTAGAGATTAGGCAACAGCGCCCGGTCACACACGCAAGTATACGTCCCATAAACAAGCAGGGGGTGGGGGGGGGGGGGGGCGGCAGGTGGTGCCGGATAGATTTAGCCACCACTACACGGGGGCCAAACTCTAAGTCGAACTACCGGTTACTTCCTAGGCTGGACCTCTGAATTAATAGGATATGGCAAGGACTGGTTGGCTCAGTGTCAGAATAATGTGACTGAGTGGGATATCGGGTCATGGTGCCAGTGACCTGATTTCCCAGTATAGGCAGCACTATAACGTCACCATAGGTGCGCACTGTCACAAGTCGGCACCTGTCCAGTTATGAACTTAGATGTTGCCAGGAAGTAAAACTCCAACAACCAACCGAAGTCTAAGTGTTGTTAGCCTGTAGGACTAGGAGTCAACAAAATAGCACTGAGTAACACTAGATCCTGGGAGTGCAAGTCTCAACATGTGTGTGTGTGTAGCTGGTATACATATACACGTAGCCCCCCCCCCCCCCCCCCCCCCACACACACACACGCCACTTCCACCCGCCCACTAATAGAAGTGTAGTCCATCATGGTACAAATAAAAGCACATCGTTTATAATTTAAGAAAATAAGAATTTCTGTAAATAAAGTAAAATTTGGTGTGGGGAGTTTGGTATTTAAACCTAGCGCAAGTCTAACTAACCATGACCTTTTCTGCCTTTAATCCATTAACTCTAGAAGCAGGGGAGGGGTGGCTGCACACCACCCACACACCACCACCCAGGCCCGATGTATCGTGAGCCTGCCGACAAATCGGTCGCCCAGACCCTGTCTGGCCGGCGCAAAGTGTGGATCCAGTTGAAAGCGTCGGTCATAACCCAGTGTAAAGCACACCTCTCGGCCACAGGAGCAACAGAAGGCATCAGCGGCAGCAGCAGGAGCAGCAACAAGAAGCCCCCCTACGCCGCAGACATGCCGCCCGGCCCAGGCACATGCACGGCCCCGACGCCGACCAAGAGGAGGATCCGCCCGTCCTCGGCCACGGCGAACCTGCAGACGCACCCGCAATACACGACCGGACTGTACGACACCGATGTGCCGAGGCCCGCCACCGCCACCCCGCAGGGACCCGGTCAGCGGGCCCGGGCCGCGGTCAACCGCAGCCGGGCCCTCGCCGCCCTGCCGACGACACCCGACCCGGCCACTGTGGCCCCGCAGCCCCAGCGACGGCTGACCCTGGGCGCCGTCGACGGGATTGGCGAGCTGGAGGCGGCCAAGGGACTCAAGAGTCTCGCCCTGCGCGGTCAGGTTAGGACAGCCCGCGGAAAGGTAAGGCTGTGTGATTTCTAACTCTATGGTTATGTGTATCCATAGACTGGTCCCTTGTGGCATGTTCCCGTGTTCCGTGTTCTCTTGTTATGTGTTTGCTTGTGACCTTGTGACGCGCCACACAGACAAGAAACTATATAAAAGGATTCACCCCGTACTTGGAGTACACGGGTGAATGACAACGTAGTCTAAATACCAGCGAAAATAGCTTTAGTATGGAACAGGAAGTAGAATGTTTGGCTCCAGTATCAAATGGGTACTTATATCGGCACAGAGTTGGTGAAATGGGACAGAATGCAAAAAGACAGATGGTGGCCATAGAATGCCATCAATTTCACCTTTAAATTCTATTAAACTATATATTGTTATTATATTTTTCAACTCAAAGGTAGCGGATAAATATGAAGACATATATAAAGAATAAGCGTTGCTTCTTAGATTGTGAATTTATGCTCTCGTTGCATTTCCCCGCTTTTTCTACAGCTTTTATATAGGGTTGGTATTCACCCATGTACTTACAAGTACAGGGTGAATCTGTTATCTAACAAGAAACCTGTGGTTTGCTTGGTGGCCGTTCCCCTAGGTTGGAGGACCCAGGGACCGTATAGAGGGAGTGCATGTGACATCATTACTTAGCAATCAGCAGTCAGCGGGCTGCCATCTTGGATTACGAGTACCCTCCCTAGCCATGTTGTGAATGCATGCAGATGCAGTACAACAGAGTTTTATTGTGTTCTGGGAGGTTCTGGGCAGTTTACATCCAATGTGTTTACTTACGCACTTTAGCAACAACTTCTGAGGCCAACCTGCTCAATACAGTGACAAATAAACCAACAAATCAGTAAATAAGCAGTGTAGGCAGTTGCAAGCCTTCTGTATGTCATCTAATATGGCCACCGAAAGTTGCCTCGTGATGTGATTACACCCCTCTATAGTGCCTGCATTGTGCACGGCACATGTGACGTACTGACCGGTACCATAGAACTACACCCCCCCACCCCCACCCCCACATACACACTCCCGCCGCCCATATACCGAGTGCGTAAAGTTACAAACTTTAGCAACATGCTGTCAAGCTAGGGTGTCAACCACTTGTTGCATTACCGCACCGAGTTGGACCGGGTTAATTCCACATGGACGACCCCCCCCCCCCTCTAACACCTCCCCCCCCCCCCCCCCCCACACCTCCCACCACCACCGACATCTGCACTAAAACAGCGACCAATTCTCAATGGATACTTAGTTCTGTATTGATCCAGTAAAAAGAAAACATGTCAATGCCCTAAGTGAAGCTTACAGGTCTCTATCTAATCATATAATCATGCATTATTTAGTCGGCAATGGCATGAACACCAGATTAGTGTTGCATAGTCCGATAGTTTTGAGTTTCTGTCATTTTCTGAGATAAATACATTTGGTCGATCGTTAAAATGTACCTTACTTTAGTTTAAAGTAATTTTTATTTTAAATGGCTAACTTTTGAGGTAGTTGAAGTGCAACCATGGAACATATGCCAAAACTCTGACACCATAGGCTTCTGCACTAACAGGTTCTATTACATTGCATTATGGTTCCCTTCTAAGTGCTATGTGGTGACATGTTTAAAATAAAAGCGTCAGTATCTAAGTTAGATATGTAAAATGAAATCTAGATAATTGTTTAGGTTTTGAAAATTTGATGTTTTCATCGGACTATGCAGATTTAAGGATTTCCTGTTGACAGTTATACTTATAGCTAATGCTGTAATACTAGAGAGGGGGAGGTAGAGACAGAGGGATATGTAGAGAGGGGGAGAGAGAGGGAGAGAGAGGGAGAGAGGGGGAGATATAGAGAGAGAGAGAGATGGAGAGAGATGGAGAGATAGAGAGAGATAGAGAGAGATATAGAGAGATATAGAGAGAGATATAGAGAGAGACATAGAGAGACATAGAGATAGATAGAGAGAGATAGAGAGATATATATAGAGAGAGATAGAGATATAGAGAGATAGAGAGAGATATAGAGATAGAGAGAGATAGAGGGTTTGTTTGTTTTGTTTGTTGTTTTACGTCCCAGCAACATCTAAGGTCATATCAGGACGGGTACCGACTTATGACAGTGCGCACTCATGGCTACTTTATAGTGCTGCCCCCCTGGAAAACCAGGCTACCAGCACCATGACCTGATATCCCACTCAGTCAAATTATCCTGACACTGAGCCAACCAGCCCTTGTCCTATCCTAATAATGCCGAGCGCCAGGCTAGGAAGCAACACGTATCAATTTTAAAGTCATTGGTTTGACTCGACCAGGGTTCGAACCCACGATCTACCACACGGGAGACGGACGCTCTAACTCATTCGGCCATCCCGTCTGGTCTAGAGAGAGGGAGAGAGAGGGAGAGAGCGAGGGAGGGAGCTAGGGAGGGAGAGAGAGGGAGATAGAGAGAGGGAGAGGGAGGGAGAGAGAGAGGGAAGGAGAGATGGAGGGAGAGATGGAGGGAGAGAGAGGGAGAGAGAGGGAGAGAGAGGGAGAGAGAGGGAGATAGAGAGAGGGAGAGGGAGGGAGAGAGAGAGGGAAGGAGAGAGGGAAGGAGAGATGGAGGGAGAGAGAGGGAGCGAGGGAGAGGGAGAGATTGAGGGAGGGCGAGGCACAACCACGAGTAAAGTAAGGTGAGGTCACTTGTGTAAACCTACGCTGGCACCATCGCAACCACACACACAGACCGTGCCTTGATGTTAGGCTCTCGGTGGTGGTAAATTATTAACCCGAGTTAATCTGTCCACTTTGGCACGGGTCCTGTTTGTGTGTGCTGGGCGGAGACATTGGTCTCGGTTCTAAACAATACACTGCACAACCTCACCCATACCCCCCTGACCGCCACACTTGGACTCGACCGCCATTGAGGCGGGTCATTAGTATTCAAAATGGCGGCGCTTGTTATGGTTACGCCTGGCAACGGGCATGAGCACGTGGCTTTGGGTGTATTTAACGTAGTTTTATGATGTATGGTCAAATAGTTATTAATGCCCAGATAAGGTAGTCCGTGTGTGCATTAGATGCCATATATAATATAGTAACACATATGTGTATATGATATACGCTAAAATAATATAATACAGCACACAGAACACAGTCAGATCCTAGTGAAATATATCATGCTATGATATTGTAGTGGTCTGCACTGACCTCTCAGGCAAGTAACCACAATGACAGGTAGGTGTGGGGAGTGTGTTGATATCAGGGAGCCTAGGTGGTGTAATGGTTAGCACACTCACACTGGCCCGGAATGCAAAGAGATGTGGGTTCGAGTCCCGCTCTAGGAACAATATTTCCCATTTTCATCACCCCCACGACACTGGTGCCGTGACCAGGATCCTGTACAAGCTTTGCGCTGTATGGTTGTTGAACCTACCCTGTGTATGTATGTGTTAGTGCATTGCCTGTATGTATGTAATTGTAAGCATTTCAAGACTTACCATTCCAGGGGGACGAGTGTAGTGGTCTGCACTGACCTCTCAGGCAAGTAACCACATAGACAGGTAGGCGTGGGGAGTGTGTTGATATCAGGGAGCCTAGGTGGTGTAATGGTTAGCACACTGGCCCGGAATGCAAAGAGATGTGGGTTCGAGTCCCGCTCTAGGCACAATATTTCCCATTTTCATCACCCCCACGACAATATCAATGCTGATACTACATATTTAAAATGAAGACAATCTACTGGGTTCACATTTCCAGGTGACTGGGAGAATAGTGTACACATCTGGGTGAATGCATTTCAGAACCGTGTAAATGGCCTACATTGTTGTGCTGCTTGTCCTGAGGCTGGGAGAATAGTGTACACATCTGTGTAAATACATTTCATAATGTGTAAATAATCTACATAGATGGTGCTTGTCCTGAGGCTGGGAGAATAGTGTACACATCTGTGTAAATACATTTCATAATGTGTAAATAATCTACATAGATGGTGCTTGTCCTGAGGCTGGGAGAATAGTGTACACATCTGCATAAATAGATTTCATAACATGTAAATTACCCACATAGATTGCTTGCCTGATGCTGGGAGAATAGTGTACACATCTGTGTAAATACATTTCATGGTGTGTAAATAATCTACATAGATGGTGCTTGTCCTGAGGCTGAGAGAATAATGTACACATCTGCATGAATAGATTTCATAACATGTAAATTACCCACATAGATTGCTTGCCTGAGGCTGGGAGAATAGTGTACACATCTGTGTAAATACATTTCATAGCGTGTAAATGATCTACATAGATGTTGCTAGAACTGAGGCTGGGAGAATAGTGTACACATCTGCATGAATACATTTCATAACATGTAATTAACCTACATAGATGTTACTTGTCCTGTGAATGGGATAATAGTGTGCACATCAGCAGCATAAATACATTTCATATGTAAATGACCTACATAGATATCGCTTTTCTTGCGGCTGGGAGAATATGGTACGCATATGCGTAAATACATTTCATAATGTGTAAATTACCTACCTAGATATTGCTTGTCTTGAGGCTGGGAGAATAGTGTACGCATCTGCGTAAATACATTTCATAACGTGTAAATTACCGACATAGATGTCGCTTGTCCTGAGACGAGAATAGTGTAGGCTTGGTCGTAATGCGAAGCATTGCGTTTGATGCGAGGGAAGGAAGAGACCCTCCCCCGCCGCTGTGGCGCTGTCTGCTCACCTCGGCCGAGCCCCGGCTCGCCGCCCCCCCCCCTCCTTCCTGCCACCTTCGTTGTTCTGGCGCTCACGCCTCACCCGACGCCCGCTGCTCGCCACATCTCACCCTCCCCCGGGCCGTCAGCATTCGCACCTCACCGCCTGTCGCCCCTCCCCTTTCCCTTATAAGGCCGCCCGCCGCTCTCCTCAGGCACTCACCTTCCTGCCGTCTTCCGCTGTTCTTCATTTTCCTATTTGGACTTACACCTCGGACCGCTGACCTACCCAGCATCGACAATGCCTCAAGGGAAGGGACGAGGACGAAAAGGATCCCGGGCCGCCCCACGGACCCCGGGGCCATCTACCACGCCCGGGAGGGACGAGTCGCCCGCCTCCGTCTCGGTCTCCCCGCCGGCGCCCTCGGACCGTTCCTCGGGCACCGAGATATCCTCAGTCTTGGAGGCTATCCATCGGATGCAGCTGGAGCACCGTCAGGCCAACGAGGAGCATCGGCAGGCCAACGCCGAGCACCGGCAGGCCACGGCCGGCCTGCACGCCCGGATCGACAACATCAGCGCCAACGGGGCCCGGCCCGAGGCGCCCCCGTCGGCCGTCCCAGCGCCTCGGGCACCCGCCACCCCGCCGCGGCCCGTCCGCCGCCGCCGCCGCAGGCGGCCCTCCCCGGAGCAACACACCCGGAGTACGGGAGGTACCGCCACCTCCTGCCCCAAGTACAGCCCGTCACGTCGCCGGCCTACCCCGAGGAGGAGACCCGGCACAACCCCGCGTCCACGGCCGACGCCGTCAGGGAAATCCTGGCATCCGCCGAGGCGCGACAGTCAACCAAACGCCAAGGTATTCCTACAAATTACATTTTTCCATCCGATCTGGTGAGGCGGGGTGCCGAGAAGAAACCGGTCAAGAGGGGGGAGGCGACCAAGGATGAGTACTCCCTCGCCCTCCTAACCCTCATCGACCACCCGGACTTCCCCGCCCACTCCGCCCAAGGCCTCCACCACCACATCCTTGCTATCTGTCGTGACAACCTAGTGTATCCCTGGACGACCGTCCGCCACTACTCGGAGGCGGTCTTTACCGCGATCGCGGACGGTACCCTCCCCCACGGTTGGCACGACCCTGTGGCAATAAACCTACTGAGACTGGAGTCCCTCACCATGCCCCCCCAGTCCACCTCAGCCCAACTCCGCTCCGCCGACCCTGCAATGCCCCTCGCCCAGTCCCGCGCCCACACCGACACACGCGTGGCCTACAATAAGGAGACCCACGGCACACTGTGCTACGCATGGAACCGGGACCCCAACTCCTGCACCCACACAGGCCCGGGGGAGGTCCACGGCCAGGGGGCCTCCAAGCTGCTCCACGCATGCGCATACTGCGCCAATGTGCGAAAGGTCCTCACTAGGCATAGCGAGGACGCCTGCCTAGCAAAGCGCGCCCGGGCAGGGGCTCCCGCCTCGCCGGATTTTTAGGGAGCCGGCACCTCCAGCCCGGCACGGAGGCCCCAGACCGGCCCACAAAACCCACCAAAGCCGCCCACCACACTGCTACCAGCCATCCGGACACCACCGGCCACCCGCCCGAGGCGCGGCCTGCCCGCCGCCTCGGTGCCGCCGCTCCCTCCGGCAACCACCCCCGCCTCGGGCCCCAGCGCCCCCTCAGTAAGGCTCCCATCGCCGCCCGGCTCCACCTCGCCCCAGGCGATACCGCCTTCCTCTGCCAACCCGACCCCACCGACCCCACCACCGACCCGCCCCACGACCCCCCACCCACCGCCCGCGACTTTGCCGCCCCCCTTGCCCGCCCCCGCCGCACCTCCTCCCCCGACCCCCGCCCTGGCCATCACCCTGGCACCACCGACCACCCCGGCAACCACCGCCCACTCGGGCCCCAGCGGCCCCTCAGCAAGGCTCTCATCGCCGCCAAACACAACCCAGCCCAGCCCAGCTTGCCCGAGGCGCGGCCTGACCGCCGCCTCGGCACCGCCGACCTCATCGGCAACCACCTCCCTGTCGGGCCCCAGCGCCCCCTCAGCAAGGCTCTCACCGCCACCCAGCGCCAGTCGCCCACCACGGACCACAGCCCTGCCCAGTTTCACGAGGAACCCTCAGACCGCTGCCCAGCCCAGCCTCAAGAGGAACCCTCAGACCACAGCCCAGCCCAGCCTCTCGGAGAACCCTCATCCTCTGGCACAGCCGCCGACCACGACACCACCGTCATCAACCCCCCCGACCCGACCCCGACCCCCGTCCCACCCAGCCCTGAGGAGTCGCCGACCGACCTCCTCGCCCGATCACCCCAAGGAGCGGGCCTCCCCTATTTTTGGCCGCCCGCCCCTTGTCGACCTACCCCGCACCTCACACCCAAGACCACACAGCCCAGCCTCACGAGGGCCCCTCTCCAGACAGTCCAGCCGCCGACCTCACGGCCTGCCCTCACGACCCTCCTCTCACCCAGAGCTCCAGCCCTCGCCTCGGGCGCCCCTGCCCCCGCCTCGGGCGCGCCTCGAGCCCTCTCCTATTATTTGGTGGAGGGCTCCTCGGCACCCCCTCACTCCACTGACAATTAACCCAACCTGGACTTATTGACTCTCTCCTGCTCCTTATGGGCCTCTCTGCTCCTTCCTGGGAGCCCCTCATCACTCCTCACCGGACTTATTGCTCCCTATGAGCCTCTCTGCTCTCTCCTGGGAGCCCACTCATTACTCGGTTAAATGGACCCTGTTGCTACCACTGCATTTACCTGTACCTCTATGCACCCTTATTACCATTGTGCATTTATCTCATTGGTTATGTACCTAACATGTCCTACTTCTATCTACCTCTATTACCATTGTGCATTTGTCTCATTGTTTATGTACCTAACATGTTTCCGCTGAGGCGTGCAATAAACGCGCCTTCTTTCCACCCCCGCCTTCCTTTCTTCCTTCTCGCGCATCGGTCGTAATGCGAAGCATTGCGTTTGATGCGAGGGAAGGAAGAGACCCTCCCCCGCCGCTGTGGCGCTGTCTGCTCACCTCGGCCGAGCCCCGGCTCGCCGCCCCCCCCCCCTCCTTCCTGCCACCTTCGTTGTTCTGGCGCTCACGCCTCACCCGACGCCCGCTGCTCGCCACATCTCACCCTCCCCCGGGCCGTCAGCATTCGCACCTCACCGCCTGTCGCCCCTCCCCTTTCCCTTATAAGGCCGCCCGCCGCTCTCCTCAGGCACTCACCTTCCTGCCGTCTTCCGCTGTTCTTCATTTTCCTCCGCCCACCCACCCTACACTCACTTAACTTTCTCACTCCCGAGGGTGGAGGGCTCCTCGGCACCCCCTCACTCCACTGACAATTAACCCAACCTGGACTTATTGACTCTCTCCTGCTCCTTATGGGCCTCTCTGCTCCTTCCTGGGAGCCCCTCATCACTCCTCACCGGACTTATTGCTCCCTATGAGCCTCTCTGCTCTCTCCTGGGAGCCCACTCATTACTCGGTTAAATGGACCCTGTTGCTACCACTGCATTTACCTGTACCTCTATGCACCCTTATTACCATTGTGCATTTATCTCATTGGTTATGTACCTAACATGTCCTACTTCTATCTACCTCTATTACCATTGTGCATTTGTCTCATTGTTTATGTACCTAACATGTTTCCGCTGAGGCGTGCAATAAACGCGCCTTCTTTCCACCCCCGCCTTCCTTTCTTCCTTCTCGCGCATCACACATCTGTTTAAATACATTTCATAATGTGTAAATGACCTAATGACGTACATAGTTGCCACGTGTCCTGTCGATGGGGGAACAGTTTACACATCTGCGTAAATGCATTTCATAACATTCTAATGACCTACATAGATGTTGCTTTTCGTGGGGTTCGGAGAATAATGTGTATGTTCTCCACAGTGAAGTGAATGCTCCACATGAGTTTTTGGAAGCACTGATATCCAGGTGTATAGCATTCTTAATGGGTTCTAGATAAAGCAGTGATTGTTTGCTAAGACAACTGTCTTTAGCGGTAGACACACTCTTGTCTGTTTATCAGTCAGACGCGACTGACGTTTCTAATTTATATACAGTAAATCCTCTCTATACTGACCCCTCCACAGATCGACCACTCCCCTATATCGATCGCTTCATTTGGATCCCAACAATACAATTGTAAGGATATTTTAACTCTCTAAACCGACCACCTCCCTAAATGGACCACTTAAAGTCATTCCCATGGTGGGTCGATTTAGAGAGGTTTTACTGTAGATAAATAGCCTGAGGCTTAGCGATATTGGCATGTAAATAATGGTTCCTCAGGCATTAAGCATGGTGCCCAGAAACAGCGAATAATAGCGTAACTTGAGAGATTAGCTTCAGCTGTGCCGTAAAAACTGGCAATATTTACCACCCTTATTTGCTGATTTGATAAAGAATTATGGCTTTCTGGAGTTGTTCGAGTGTATGGACATTTCCACGTTTTTGGCGTTTTGCTCCTGATCTTTAGTGAATTTTATTCCTTGCAAATCTGGTTTCAAAATATTCGAAAGTGTTTATTAGGGCTGCATAGCCAGATGGAAACATCGCATTTTCGTTATCAAAACACTCACCTAGATAGTTAATCCTACATATCTAACTTAGATTGGTTGTTTGGTTTTTGGAGTTTTTCGTCCTGGCAACATCTAATGTCATACGGGTACTGACTTGTCACAGTATGTACTCATGGTGACTTTATAGTGGAGACCAGGCCACTGGCACCATGATGCGATATCCCACCCAGTCATATTATCCTGACACTGAACCAACCAGTCCTTGCTCTATCCTAATAATGCAATCAGCTGGCTAGGAAGCGCCAAGTAGTAATCATTAAGTCGTTGGTTTGACTGGACCACAGTTCGAAAATGTGGGTTTGAATCCCACGACCTAACAAAACGGGAGGCGGACGCTCAACTCATTCGGCCATCCCGTCGGGTCTTCTAACTTAAATACTTGTGGATTAATTGAATATCATTATATTTGTTCTGAATAGCTCCTATTCCTGGGCCTCTTTTCTAATTATCGCTTAATTGACTGTTGTTTGCCATCAACAGATACATACAGATGTTTGCTGCCAAGTACTTTGTTATTTATACACAGTGTTCACTTGCATGTCGGTCCAGCACCATATAGCGGCCAGTCCTTAAAACCAGCTATTTTGGCAGCGTCCCAAATACTCCCTTCAATGGACGGCGAGTACTTTACAAATGTAATATAACGACTGCCTGCTTAGCTGAGTGAGTAAGTAATTGTTCGTTTGTCAGGGCTTTATGTCCTAGACACATCTACAGTACAGCACACACTCATTGCAAACAAGCTCAAACATCTACAGATACTAAATAATCACCATGTACCTGCTACTGTATGACAAACAAAAACATCTATCACCTACTGTGTGATAACATTAAACCACTACTACAACTGGCCAGCATTGAAAACAAGCCCGATAACTCAAGCTTACATGCTATGGACAGTATAAACACAGCATAAAAAGAAACCATAAACAAACAAAAGAAAACAAAAAACTTTATAGTTCTGCCTCACTGGGAAACCGAACCAGCGACACCATCATCCGATATCCCACTTGGCGACATTGTCCTGATACTGAACAAACCAAGCTTTGCCTTATACTAATAATGCCAAGTGTCATGCTAGATAGCGACAAGTATCCACGACCTTCTGCACTGGAAGCCAAGCAGCGCTCTAAATGATGCGGTCATCCCGTCCAGTCCCATAATAATAAGCTGGTTTTATTTAGCGGTGGATCTAGAGCACATCGATTTATGTCATGTGTTATTGGACGTCAAACATATGGTCATTCTGACATATTTCATTGCAGGAAATATGCTGCCGCCACATAGGCTATTCTCCGTTGAGCAGCAAGGGATTTTGTATATGTACTTTCCCAGACAGGACAGCACATACCACAGCCTTTGATGAACCAGTTGTGGACCACGGTGTAAAATAGTTTACACTCGTCGATTCGACAATATGAAGAACGACGCTGATGTAGCTGCTACGTTAATATCGCTTGGAATTTAGGGTTGATTTAATTAAATTTCATTATTTGAGTATGTAATTCTGTTAAATATGATTGCATTCAATAGATTTCGGCCTAATCGGTCCCTAAACTACCTCACGAAGGTGGTTTCCATGAACCGATTTATACGAGTCGATTCAGCCCTAAATTGACATGGCATCGCATTCACACGGCAAATGTGCATCGAACTAGGCAAGTCGATTTATATGAATCGATTTAAAGTGCGTGTGTGAACACAGCTATAGTGGTGCTGGCAGGCCTGGGTGTGAGTGCACTCAGAGCCTACCCCCTCTGCTGGGATAGGTATCACCACACTCAAAGGTCAAGGTTGGTGGTGGCCATGGGGCCATACAGCTTGGTGGTGGTGGTCAGACCACTGGTATCCATGGGGACCAGGAATGCTGGCTCCCTATTGGTAGGGCCAAGAATGCTTGTTTTCGATTGGGGGAAAGGGGTGGGGTGATACTCTATAATGAATCCATGTAACCATATAAATAATAAACCAGAGGGCTTGACTCTCTCTCTTCTTCTTTACACTTTATACTCTTCCTTTCTCTTTGTCTGTATAAATTTCTCCATAGCCTGCCTACACAACCACAGATTCGAGCCTTAGCCTTTTTACAACTGTATTTATATGCAGGATTTATATGCAGGATAAAAATGTATTTATATGCAAGATTTCCCTTAATTTTATCACATATTGCATAGACAGTTTGAGCCTTCTACTCTTAAGGGAGGGCTCTTTGCCTTCGACATAGAGGCTCTGAATGGGTGAGGTTCGAAGGCCTTGATGGTGTATAGTGTCTAACTGTGATATGTATGCTTTTCTGGCTGAACCATAGACATTACAGCCATAGTCCAATTTTGAAGTATTACTGTTCTTTATAATTGGAGCAGGACAGTGCTGTCCGCTCCCCACTGTGTGAAAAGGCATGGTGATGTGGGGGGTTGGTGGGTGTGAGTAATTGGCTGAATGTGTGGTCTATATATACCACACTGGTGTGCCATCTATAATACACATTGAAGCACCTGCCTATCAACGACATTCATCTCTCCAATTAGCACCAATGGTGTTGGGGTTTTCATAATTTTAATATTTATTTAATGTTGATAGTCTGAGTCTTTTTGCATTTCTGCTATATTCTTTAGGTAAATATATTAGGTTGATCACTCTAATCTAGTTTATTTCAACTTGAAGTAAGTTTTATTTTAAAGGCTTATCTTTGGGAGATACTTGAAGTGAAAAGATACTAAAATGGGATGGCCGAATGAGTTAGAGCGTCCGTCTCCTGTGCTGGTAGATCGTGGGGTCGTGGATTCAAATCCTGGTTGAGTCAAACCAATGACTTAAAAATTGCTAGCCAGACGCTCGGCATTACTAGGATAGGGCGAGGAGCAGTGGAATGAGGAAGACCAGTCGTCTGCGACTGAAATTTCCCCTCCTTAAACAACTAATGTACCAACAACAAAAAAAGGAAAAAAAAGACAAATTTGGTCTTTGTTTAACCGTTTCCGAACGCAGCATAGTACATGAGCACCAAGCTACAATGCATGCTTAATGAGTGCAAAAGTATCTAAATTAGATACTTAGTGTTTTGGTTTGGACAAATTTATGCTTTCATTGGATTATACAGGCTTAAGATCTGCACATATTCTCATCAGGAATAAGGTCCGCCTCCCGGTCTGGTAGGTGGTGGGTTTCGAACCCCCCGGGCTCGCACCCTGTCCGAGTCAAACCAATGACATAAAAATTGATATGTGTCACTACTTAGCCTGGCACTCAGCATTACTAGGATAGGGCAAGCAGGAGTGGAATGAGGAAGACCAATTGCCCGCGATTGAAATCTCCCCCGCTTAATCAACCAATGTACCCAGAAAATACAACTTAATGGTGGCATTAAAAATACTTTTCCTAAATGCTGCTGTTGTTTCAGAATGAAGGACATTCAGCTACCAAAACTACTGCAATATGAGTAGTCGCATCTTCCATACTGTATTTAGGAAAGGGACATGTGGTGAATATCATATCTATGGACGATCGCTTATATCATCATCATCACGCTGTCGGTCGCGATGCGACAAAGACTGCTTTCATTACTTGACTGCCACTCTCCATTGTTTTGTGCGGTTGTACATTTCATGAAAGCTGCCTGCAAAAGTGTTGAAGTGCTGTTGGCTTTTGCAAGTCACCAGCGGCACTCTCTCGGGGAGCAAATAGAGGTTTCACACCGGCAAGAACATGTCAAGACAGGCGCAGAACTATTTGTCCCTGCAGTGGCTGGACGGGAGATGTTGGGAGTGCCATACATCAACCGCCCTTAATGCTGCCACAGTGACATGGTTTTCTGTTTAGGGTTTGCTCCCTTAGCCCTCGGTCCCGTCAAGAACCTGTACCATAAGGCAGTGGTTTACAACTCTGCAGGGCAGGGGCGACAAACTCCCTGAGGTATTGCTATACCTGCAATACCTGCATACCATGGACATACATTATTAATATATAAGGATTGCTATCATTATTTTTATATCATATGATGGATCATATAAATTATTATTCAATGCAATACTCATGGTGTAGTTGAAGCAGGATTTCATTTGATTATTAATGGAGAATTTATTAGTAGCAGAATGCAAGGTATATTATAATAACATTATTTAATCAAATTTGACACAACCTATGGCAAAGATAAAAAAGGAATAAACCTCATTAAATTCTATTAAACTTGTATAATATATATATATATATATATATATATATAAAACTGGCTATGGTGGAGGGAGAGGAAGGAGCGCAAACGAGGAGTGGGTGAGAACCTTCCAGTCTTTTATTTTGCAAGGAAAGGCCCATGGCCGGGCAAAAGAAAATAGCCCTACCAATCAAAGCTAAAAATGCATGCGATACAAGGTACGGCGGCAGAGCAAGTGACCTGCGAGCAGCAATGGCGGAGTAGCAGCGAGGCAAAAGCAGCCACGGAGCAAATATATGCGAAGAAATAATAATAAAATAAATAAATAAATAAATAATAAATAAGGTAGGTAAACCCCGCCTCTTTATATATATATAATAAATTATATTTTACATAAAACTGGCTATGGTGGAGGGAGAGGAAGGAGCGCAAACGAGGAGTGGGTGGGAACCTTCCAGTCTTTTATTTTGCAAGGAAAGGCCCATGGCCGGGCAAAAGAAAATAGCCAAAGGGGGCCCTCAAAGAGAGCCCCCCCCCAACTACTACTCGCTTAACTCAACTGGGCCAGCGAAGAGGAAACCCTCAGGTCATTCATTATACAAACCTGCAATGGCGTTTTCAGGTAAGCGTAGACTGTTTCACTGGCCCAGTCCCCCCTCACCTGAATCTCTTCAATTGTAGCACCACAAATAGCCAAAAAGGTTGTACCACCCCGGCGGAGGGAGTGGGAGGTAAAATCAAACTCACCCAGGCCAGCAATATTGGTAAATAATTTTAGCATGGACTGGTAAGACGAATATGACATCGGAGTGGAACCGACATCAGCTGGCAGCCTAAAGGCCATATCACCCGGCCCAGCAGGTATCTCATCAAAATGCTTACGTGTCCAAAAAACTGCGCAAAGGGCGAGGTTGCAACACTTAGCGACAGGTATCTCGAGAATCCTCTCATTAAATTGGATGGTCTTGCATTTTTTTACCCGTACTACCATGCCCCAATCAAAGAAGGTGAAATCTGATCAGGTCAAGGCCGCATCTGAGGCGGTGACCTGGCTTTTTCTAAGCAATGCACGAAATGACAGCAAAACGGCTGCCCGCCAAGCCGTGTGTCCTGAGTTTAGGGTCAAGCCCTCAAAAATCTTAAGCAACATGTTTGGAAGGAGAGGCGGGGCCCTCCTAGGGGTATCGCCCTTTGAGCGCCTTATACCCTTTAAGGTTGCGGCGACATAGTAGTCAGAGTATGCGATTTCCGGGGAACCATTCTGCTTTAAATAAAAATTTAGGCCCGAAAGATAATTTAAGATGGAGCTATAGGCGAGATCCTTAGCCAACCAGGTTGTGTACAGGGCAACCCACTTAGAGGAGCATGGTAGCGGGGCCCTATGTTCACCCACTTGATCCACAAAACGCAGGTAACGCTTAATTTGGACGTTTCTAGCAGACCAGGAGTTTGGGGCGTAATATCCCTGCTCATAGAGGCGCTGCTCCCCCCTTAAGTCCTCCCGTCCTGGAACAAAAGAAAAAAGGGGTCTCAAAAATGCTCCTACAGCACATCCTCCAACTCTCATCTACAGTGGCGATTCTGGCCGCACTTCCCTTATCAGCCAATCTACTAAGTGCATTGCAAGTTATATTCTTAGAGGTATTAATATAACATGAGCTAAAAACAAAATTCTCTTCAATCGCGAGCCAAAAAAGTCACCTCAAGTAGGACATTATAACATTAGAGCGCGAGCGGCCCGTATTAAGGGCTGCCTGGACCACAACACTATCAGTCACGAATATAATTGAGGAACCCCCCCAACAATGGGCCCATCGATCAGCCGCCTCCCATGCTGCAGCCATCTCCTTAATATTAATATGAGCGGCGCCCAGGCTCCTATCAGGCGAGACATGATGGTGGCCTGCATAAAGCTGCAAGGCCTCATCCGCCTTCTCATTATAGGAACCCACAAGCCAATCATCACCATGGGTGGCTCCCATCCCCCAACTCGAGGCATCACTATATACAGATTGAACTGGGGTAAACCTCCCCAACATAGCGGCCTTACCGTTAAAGCGACCCGCAAACTTTTCCCACCAGTCAATGTCTTGTCTGAACCCTGCACTTAGCCTAGCAAAGTAATATGGTTGGCGTACAGAAGCGATCAGGTTATAAATTCCGCGACAAAAGGTGCGGGCACCCCTGATAACCTTTGCGCAATGGGCTAGTAGACCACCCAATCTTTCAAGATCCTTTCTCCTAGCTCTCTTACAGCCGCGAAAATGGGCAAGGACTCCATAGAGTTTCTTAAGTTTATCCGCCGGTAAAGTCAATTCGAGACCGACTGTGTCAACATCAATCCCCAAAAATCTCATCTTCTGCGCTGGTGACTGGAGTTTCTTAAAACTCAGAAAGAACCCCAACCTACGTAGGATTGCTACTACTTTTTGTTGATAGGCGGCTGACTCCTCCCATGATGAGCCTATGACACAAAAGTCATCAAGATAATTGATGACTCTATCTGCCCCCTCACGCCTAGCACACCTAACGATGAAGTTAGAGATTCTTGTGAAGATAAAAGGGCTGGAGGCGAGGCCCATGGATAGGCGATTATCAAGCATGTAAATGTCCTTTTTCCCCTTGAAAGCCCATTTAATCCCTTGTTTGGTTCGGTCATCAGGGTGTATTTGTACAGCCCTATAGGCATCTTTTATGTCGATGGACGAGAGAAAATCCCCCATGACGAGGACATCAATGACACTATCAATACTCAGGTAATTGAATTCTTGAGCTACCTCACTAGTTGCGGAGTTTACCGACAGGCCACGAGGTCTACTACAATCGACCACAAGTCGACCCCCCCCCCCATCCTTTGGGACAACAAACATTGAGTGTACACATAGGGGGGTAGAATTGGTAATAGATATTATACCCTGATCGAGTTCGACCTTCAACTTCTCTTCAATCAGGTCCCGGTCACATTTGGACAGGCGTTTACTATTATTTGTCTCGTAACTTTGGTTAAATTCTGAATTTACTACCCTAAAACCAAAAACTATACCTCGAAGTAAATAGGAAGCATCAGCATCCACCTCGCCCCTGAGAATTAACTCTGAAAAGAAACGACATGGTTTAAGCTGACAGGCCATGCCTGCCAGAACATAGACACACAAGCAAATTCCGCTGACACAATCCCGGGCAACTCTAAACACAACGGGTGTCTGGCCCTCTACCTCACAAACTGAGACAATTAGTCCATCGGCCTCCTCTTGTACTTCCACACAATCTAAATCACAGGCCGGCATAAGCAAGCGACCACAGTTCACCGGAATAACATCATCAGCTTTGTCCTTGTCACTTTGTTGTCGGCCAGGAACCATTATATCAGTGCCATCGTCCGATCCAGCGATGTTACAACTGTCGATTAGCCTCCGGTCGGTTCGATCGGCCCGATTCCGTGCAGTGTCGTTATCCATTATGTCGTCACTTTGTCGCGGGTCACCCCCCGCTAGCCCGGTGCTACCGTCACCTTCAAAGACGACACACCGATCACACACACTCAAGTTGGCTACAGCGGCCCGGTCACCTACAAAGACCCCTGCCGCTCGGCTGTTGCTCCCATTTCCTCGGTCGCCCATACCACTTGGTTCAATCAATTGTCTATCAATTCTCCCGCAAGGGGGGGGGGGAAGACTGCATCACCCGCCACTTTATCTTTCTCTGCCAAAACGACCCGGTCACCTACAAAGACCCGTTCAACAATATAGGTTTTGGCTCCATTAGCCCCCCCCGCCTCCAAGTCGCTCTGATCACCTACAAAGATCACAACTTGGTTGCTGCAGTTACTCGCTGTCTCGAGTCAAACTTTGCAGGCCGCGCGTTTATGACCCCTTCCATTACACTTTGAACAGACATGACTAAAGCGGCACTCATCCTCCCCTCTATGGCAGCCCTGCTCTCCATTCCAGGCATAGCATGGCCTCTTGGGTTGCTGGCCCTGTTTCCGCGTCTGATTAATTGATGTACCGGCTCTCTTCGCCTTAATATTCAGGGAACCATAGTGTAACACACTTGTTCCCCTGTTCGCAATGGAGAACGCCGCGAAACCTATGTCTTCAGCCAAAATCCTAACCGATAAATCATAGTCCACATGGGCTGAGTCCAGGTACTCACCGGTACGCGCCCTGAGTGAGAGGAAAACCATGTGTTCGACTAACGCTCTGTAGTCCTTAACGCCCAGCTGTTTTATCCCTAGTGCCCACTGGCCCGTCGCAGCTATCAGTTCATAACAGTTTGCTTTTGAGATGTGCTTTCGCCCCACTGTGAAACGTTTTAAACTCCACTTACTGCGTCTGCGACGGCTGGCGCTTCTACTCGACGAGCCGCTCGACGAACGTCTCCGACGGGTAGTGGTCCTCGAGCGACCCCTGTCCTTTCCATAGGCACAGAAACCGTCCTCCGGGCGGCCTAAGGAGGCCGCATCCACGTAGGAGGCACCAGTTGTTGGCTCCGCTGCCACCGGATCCATGGTGTAGCCCGCCGACGGCTTGGTTCGATCCAAGCTGGTGCCCACGCCATCTTGTTTTCCTTCTGAACGCACGCTCTGTCTTTTGTCGCGCTTCGCCAATAATGCTGCACGACGTTCCTCCAGTTCAGCCAATTCATCCTCTATTTCTAGGGCCTCTACCTCCCTCGCCGTACGCTCTCTTCTGTCGCGTAGTGATAACTCACCCATTTCTGGTTCCACACTGTCCTCCACCGACATCTTTGCAGTATCTGACGGGTTTTCGGAAGTCTGCGAGCGTGTGAACGGTCTTGCCCTTGCTCTACCCTGCTCACAAATAGACTGGTCCCCTTTGTCGTGAACGCTACCACAGTTGTCACAGAAAACTCTAGGCATGTTAAGCTTCTAACACCTGAGCACTGTTGCGCCAGTTGTTCTGCACAGTACACAGGCGAACAAAACCAAAATGGCGAGCTATCAAACACACAATTGCGACGGCATACAACGGGTGTCCTGGGTATGTCACGAGCTCAAAAAACACAGGACCCGTATTTATTGGCAGATAATCAGCAAGTCTCAAGTACGCCTGTCCCTATTCAAAATTTGTTCTCTCATGTAATCCTGCAATGTCACTCACACTTTTTCCACGCCGGGGCACGCTTCCGATGATAGAGCACGCATGTCACAATGTCACTCACATAAAAAATGTGCACGCACCGTATTTTCACTACCGTACTACTCTAAACGAACGCACTCACTCCATTCAATCAATTCCATGTTCTGTATTTCAACACCACCCTACTGCAAGTCAACCACATGTGGAAAGCAACGTTTTTACTTAGCTTATATGCTGGACGAGTAGCCGTAAGTCCGTCCTCCAAGTAAGCTAAAAATGCATGCGATACAAGGTACGGCGGCAGAGCAAGTGACCTGCGAGCAGCAATGGCGGAGTAGCAGCGAGGCAAAAGCAGCCACGGAGCAAATATATGCGAAGAAATAATAATAAAATAAATAAATAAATAAATAATAAATAAGGTAGGTAAACCCCGCCTCTTTATATATATATAATAAATTATATTTTACATATATATACACTGATGATTAGAAAAAGAATCATGGAGATCGAACATGAAATAAATATAATCAGGTTTCACTTCAGTCATATAAAAAATGTGCACTTTAAAGGAACTATTGTATCTCCAATATTCTAGGTATATCACTTATAATATGGCAAGATACACACACGTGTTGAACGATATTGAAGCTGCAAAGTCCGATGAAGGCATGACCATTTTTTGTTTAAACACTTGGCTAGATTTGCTCCTACATATCCAATATTGATACTGGTGCACTCATTAAACATGTTGTAAAATATTTCGATATGCATCATCGGTGCGAATGCAAATGTTCTATTACTGATCGGTGTACGTGACCAGGCGCATGTATGTATATATATATATGTATAGGTTGGTGGTGCCTGAGTAGGATGTAAATAGACATAGTGGTGCTGGCAGGTCTGGGTGTGAGTGGACTCAGGGCCTACCCCCTCTGCTGGGATAGGGATCACGACACTCAAAGGTCAAGGTTGGTGGTCGCCATGGAGCACCAACAGGATAATATGAACAAGCCTTCAGTTTGCCGGTACACGCAGTGGTCTGCCCAGCTTGGTGGTGGTGGGCAGACCACTGGAATGCTGGATCCCTATTGGTAGGGCCAAGAATGCTTGTTTCCCATTGTAGGAAAGGGGTGGGGTGATTCTCTACAATGAACCCATGTAACCGTATAAATAATAAACCAGAGGGCTTGACTCTGTCTCCTTCTTTACACTTTATACTCTTCCTTTCTCTTTGTCTGTATTGATTTCACGATAGACTGCCTACACAACCACAGATTCGAGCCTTAGCTTTTACAATGTGTTGGTGTATTTAATGAGTGGCACACTAAGTCAATTTAATAGAACATACCACTGCTGAAGCATATTATATCAGAATATGGAAGTGAATTTTGTCATGTTTTCACTTTAAATATATATCCAAAGTTGGCCATTTATTTTAAAGTTACTCCAAAGTAAAAGTAAAGTAGATTATATTGATCAACCAAATATATTTATCTAACAAAAATGGCAGAAACTCAAAAGCATAGGACTATGCGGCTTTAAGATGTAGCTGAATTCCACCAATATTACATAAGTATTAGCACCAACTAATCCCTCCCAAAGTGGCATTAGTCACCAGGTCCAATAACTGCAAGCAGAATCGAAAAACTAGATTAAGAAGGTGCTGTCTCAGAGAGTTTAGAGCGTCCTTCTCCTGCGCTGGTAGATCGTGGGGTCGTGGATTCGAACCCTGGGTGAGTCAAACCAATCGGCTTTAAAATTGATACTTGTCGCTTCCTAGCCAGGCGCTTGGCATTATTAGGACATGGCAAGGACTGGTGTGCTCAGTGTCAGGATAATATGACTGAGTGGGATACCAGGTCATGGTTCCGGCGGCCTGGTTTCCCAGTGGGACAGCACTATAAAGTCACCATGAGTGCGCACTGTCACAAGTCGGTACCCGTCCTGATATGACCTGAGATGTTGCTAGGATTTAAAACAACAACAAACAAACAGAGAGTTCTTTCCTTATTGGGCGGTGGCCGAATCGCAGGCTCCGTACACATATAAATAATATGGAAATCAAGGCTTTTCAAGGCTGTCTTTGATAGGAAATCATGACTATTTTCATCTAGATTTCAGGCAAAAACAATATTGGTGAATGGTGATTTTGGACTAATTTAGGTCAGTGCGGACAGTTTAATGGAATTCAAGGTTTTTCAAGATTAATCACCCAAAATAGGTTAAATTCAAGGCTTTTCAAGACCTTGACATGGGGCAAATGAAGTTCAAGACGTTCCAGGCCCCGTACAGACCCTGGAATCGGTAGAGCGCAGGCTTGCCCGGTGGGAGATCAGGAGTTTAATACCCGGTCGAGTCAAACCAATGACTTATAGAATATATACTTGTCGCTTCCTAGCTTGCCGCTCAGCATAAATAGGATAGAGCAATGGCTGGTTAAAATAGTTTCAGGACAACGCTACTGCGTGGGATATTAGGTCATGGTGCTGGCAGCCTGATTTCCCAGTGGGACAGCACTATAAAGTCACCATGAGTGCACACTGACACAAGTCAGTACCTGTCCTGATATGAGATTAAATGTTGTCAGGATGTAAAACAACTATCTTTATTGGGATGTTGGGGTGCCGCTAGCCAAGTTAGTAGTTGGTCAGTTAGAGTTGTAAGTGAGTAGTTTAGTTATCGTTGGTCATGGATGGGTGGTCATGTATGTGTGGTCATGTCTGTGTGGTACGGCTATTGGGACTGGACGGGCAGTTTGGGGTTATTTTCCGTCATATGGTGCCATACATTTTTATGGCACCATATGAACGCCTCTATGAAGCAAGGGCAACATACATAAAGCTGTTAGGCCTCAGAATATAGCCTCATTTGGAGGCCCTGGGGGCAAATCTACATAATATAGCAAGCACCCTCACAATATTCAGATGTTCCTCCTTGGCAGCTGAGGAAACCAAACATTATCCTCCAGCTGGCTATATGTAGATAAGTATGGAGACGTCTGGGAGGCACAGTCCGCACGGACCTTCTGGAGGGTGTCGTACAAGAAGGTATATGGCATGTGGAGCAGGCATCCCCACAGAGAAGACATGAGAGGTATATGCTTTCGAATCAAAGAAAATGAGCTGGGCTTCATGATCTGGTTAGGAGAATCCCTGCTGAGGGGTCCAACTACAGAGAACGTGGAAGAGGTTACTCAGTGATAAATGGACGTTTGCTGGCGTCCAGTTTGACGGTGTGTGTCAGCTTACTGTTCGACACAGACCGGATGTTACACTCCAACTTGTACAGTGCCCGGTTCGGTCCCTCTTCGCATACTCCACCAGCAGCGACCACAGTGCCATATAGCTATCCTACTGGTAGGAAATCTCATAATCGGAAAGTTGTAGGTGCCATCACATCGCTATTCCTTCGTGTAACAGTCCCGGTTCATGCATGGCAGGAAGCCCATCGTCTCGTTACAGTCGTCTGCCAAGACAGGCGGGTGAAGATAAATGAAGCCAGCCATTAACAGTGACGACACGCTGTCAAGATGACCGTCGTCATAGATGAGAATGGAACCATTTATTCAATGGGTTGAACAATGACGATGGTCATCTGAAACATACAGTAATACAATGTATAACTACTAGTACTATTGCGAATGAACTTAGTGAGAACACAGTCATAACCCTCTAATATCGAAGAAATCCCAAATGCACCCACTTTCATATCATGACAGTTTATCAATGTGCGAAGTGCTTTTAGTTCCCACCTAGCCGTTTATACTGATGGGTCAAAGACAGCCAACAGAGTCTCTGCGGCAGCAGTCGTCCATGGACGTGAATTAGGTATGCATATTTCAGATCAGAGTTCCATCTTTACTGCTGAGGCACGAGTACTCCTACTCACGTTACAGTGCATCAAAACCTCAGCCAGTCATGAATTCATCATTTTCACCGACTCTTTTTCCTGCATTCAGGCTTTAAACAATAGGATACTGGACCACCCAATACTACTTAAAGTACTCATGAAACTAAACTCTCTTTCAATAGCAAAATTTGACATTCACCTATGTTGGGTGCCCAGTCATTATCCCACGAAATGAGAGAGCAGATCAAGCGGTCACTCGAGCCCTGACATATTATGGCAGATCGAATGGGATGAACACACAAACAACAAACTCCATAGAATTACCCCCTCCATGAACGGACTGCCGCAGAGTCACCTGGAAGGGCGACACAACCAGGTTGTTTTAACAAGATGCCATATTGGCCACTCGTGGCTAACACGTTTTTCTGCTCAAGGGGGACCCTCCCCCTGAATGTATTGGATGTCAGTCCCCACTGACATTAAAACACACTTTTATTAAACTGTGTGGATTTCATGGCCCTGCACCAACAATTTTACACTGCAAACAGCATGCATGACCTTTTTACTAAAGTAAAACAAGAAAACATTTTAGCCTTTTTGAGGGCAGCTGGTTTGTGCCACCTCATATAGCTTTTTAAACAAATTTCATCAATGAATAATACTATCACGTAGAATTTTATTTAGCTTGACCAGAAAGTTTATGATTGTGAGTTAACAAAATTCATGAGTGTCTATTGACGCAAAATTGATTGTATGCTTTTAAATGTAAAAGCAATGGTTTGAAAAAAACAAACATTTTTCGCTGTGAATATGACCTATGCTGCCGACACAGCAACCACCAATCATCATCATCAACCATGCCTTTCACTTCAAATATCTCTCAAAGATAAGCCTTTAAAATAAAACTTACTTCAAACTAAAATAAAGCAGATTATCCTGACAAAGCTAATATATGTAACTAAAAGATATGGCAACAATGCAAAAACTATCGGATTATCAACATTAAATAAATATTTAAATTATGGAAACCCCAACAATATTTGCCGTAGATGGAGAGATGAATGTCATCGATAGGTAGGTCAAGGATGCTATTTTTCTGGGGGGTTTTCATAGCCTGGGGGCATTTTTGATATAGGTGTAAATGGAAATTTGCTGTCGGAATAATAATCTCGGCTTGATTTCCGCTTTTTCTTTTGCCTGAAACCACTATCATCCCTGTAAGTGCTTCAATGTGTATAACAGATCGCATACTAGTCTGGCACATATAAAACACACAATGAACCCCTCACTCAGACCCCCCCCCCCACCACTCACTCACCGCCACCCCCCCCACCACTCACTCACCCCCTCACCACCACTCACTCACTCACCTCCCACCGCCACTCACTCACCCCACCACCACTCACTCACCAGCCCCCACCACCACTCACTCACCCCCTTCCACCACTCACTCACCCTCCTCGACCACTCAACCCCCTCCACCCCCCTCCACCACTCACTCACTCCCTCCACCACTCACTCACTCCCTCCACCACTCACTCACCCCCCACCACCACTCACTCACCCCCTCCACCACTCATCCCCCTCCACCACTCCACTCACCCCCTCACCCCACCACTCACTCACCCACCACCCCCACTCAATCACCCCCACCACCACTCACTCACCCCCCACCACCACTCACTCACCCCCCACCACCACTCACTCACCCCCTCCACCACTCACCCCCCTCCACCACTCACTCACCCCACCACCCCTCACTCACCCCCCACCACCACTCACTCACCCCCACCACCACTCACCCCCACCACCACCCCCCCACCCCACTCATCTCCCCACCCACCATGCTTTCCACCACATCCATCACACACAGAGCCACAGAGCCTTTCACTCCGGCAGGCACACGTGTGCGCACTGCCACCTAGCGGGCACTCCTGCATTAGTCAACCGTCCATACAATAGTCAGTCAGTCACCCACTCACACCCCGCCACTTCTGTACCACAACCACCACTCCCACCCACGCCCCGCCCCCCCCGCCCCGCCCCGCCCCGCCCCGCCCCGCCCGCCCCGCCCCGCCCCGCCCCCGCCCCGCCCCGCCCCGCCCCGCCCCGCCCCGCCCCGCCCCGCCCCGCCCCCGCCCGCCCCGCCCCGCCCCGCCCCGCCCCCGCCCCGCCCCGCCCCGCCCCGCCCCGCCCCGCCCCGCCCCGCCCGCACCGCCCAGCCCAGCCACCAGCCCAGCACAGCACCGCACCGCACCGCACCGCACCGCACCGCACCGCACCGCACCGCCTTGCACCGCCTTGCACCGCCCCGCACCGCACCGCCGCACCGCCCCGCCCTGCCCTGCACCGCACCGCACCGCCTCGAATCGCCTCGCACCGCCCTGCACTGCCTTGCACTGCCCCGCACCACCCCGCCAAGCACAGCACAGCACAGCACCGCACCGCCCCGCCCTGCACCGCACATCACAGCACCGCACCGCACCGCCCTACACCGCCCCGCACCGCACCGCTAGGCACCGCCCCGCACCGCACCGCCCCGCACCGCACCGCCCCGCACCGCACCGCACCGCAACGCCCCGCCCCGCCCTGCACTGCCCCGCTCTGCACTGCCCCGCACCGCACCGCCCCGCCCGGGTACTGCAACATAGTGTTGGTTGGTTGGTTTTTGATGTTGGAGTTTTACGTCGTGGCAACATATACAGTCATATCAGGACGGGTACCGACTTGTGACAGTGCACACTCCTGGCAACTTTATAGTGCTGTCCCACTGGGATATCAGACCACTGGCACCATGCCCCCCATATCCCACTCAGTCACATTATCCTGACACTGAGCTAACAAGTGCTGTTCTATCCTATTAATGCTAAGCGCCAGCAGAGAGCGTGTATATAGATGAGAGGGACAACTCCCGCGAAAATCGGTAACACAGGCTACAGTGGCGCCTCTCGCGGTTATTGTTGAACAAGCCTTCAGTTTGCCGGTACACGCAGTGCAAAACGTTAGTTTTATTCAAAATTAATAGAAATCCAGAACCCTAACCTTATAAATTTAATATAATATTTTTGGTAAACATGTTTTCTATATGTGTACCAAGCGATTTGTTTCTAGGTGACAATGCATTGAGGCAAACTCAATGCATTGTCAACACCAGCGAGCAATCTTCATACAGAAAAAGTGACATATCTCTAAAACCACAAAACGTAGAAACAAATCGCTTGGTACACATTTAGAAAACATCTTTACCAAAAGGATTATATTAAACTGATATGGTTAGGGTTCTCGATTTCTCTTAATTTTGAATAAAACTAACGTTTTGCACTGCACGTACTGGCAAACTCAAGGCATTGTCAATGGTCGTGAGCAATCTTCATACAGAAAAAGTTAAATATCTCTAAAACCACAACACCTAGAAACAAACTGATTGGAATACATATAGAAAACATGTTTACCAACAAGTTTACATTAAATTGATACGGTTAGGGTTCTGGATTTCTATTAATTTTGAATAAAACTGACGTTTTGCCGGTACGCGTACAGCTGTGTCATAAACTGTTCAACAACCACCACTTGGAGCGCCACACTCGACAGCTGTTACACGGGCTAGTATGAGAGTTGCCCCTCTCATCTATACACGCTCTCTGGCGCCAGTCTAGGAAGCAACAAGTATCAATTTTATAAATCACTGATTTGACTCGACCAGGGAATACTGACACAATTTAATAGAACCAGAAGTTAAGTTTGAAACCTGACCTCAGGCATTTTTCTCGCGATTCCCTGACAGTGCTAATCCTATGAGGACAAAATCTGCATTTTCGCGGAAATTCTCCATTGGCCGGACACCACTTTCATCCCTGAATACCACAGCACCACAAGCCCTCTTAGCCACCTCTACCAGCTCGCGCTTTGTTCATCAGGTGTCCTTGAGGACTTGATCTCTATCAAGCATGCCAATATTATTGATTGGTTATCGATTTTCTAAGCTGGTGGCGCAGCATATCTGATTGTTGGGACGAAGGTGGTTAACAATGAAGCCCAGCCATCAGCCCCCCCGCCCCCCCTAGGCTTGTCCGTTTGCCCCTTTGAGGAAAATACCCTGCAATGTGATTAGATTTCACGCCTTCAACTCCCGTGTGGGCGATAATATAAGTGAAGCCCGCGACCCGTGTAAATGCAGGCAAAAGCGTCTATATTGTACGTTGAGTATGAGTGATGGTTGGTTGTTGGGATTTTACGTCCTGGTGACATAAAAGGTAATATCAAGACTGGTACCGACTTGTGAGAATGCTCACTCATGGCAACTTTATAGTGCTGCCCCATTGGGAAATCAGGATACCTTCACCATAACCTGATATTCCACTCAATCACATTATCCGGACACTGAACTATCTAACCAATCCTTTCCCTCTCCTATTAATGCAGAGCGCCAGGTTAGGAAGCGACAAGTATCAATTTTAAAGTCATTGGTTTGACTCGACCAGGAACCGAACTCCCGACCTTCCTCACTTGAGGCCCGCGCTCTACTGATTAAGGGCCTGTCACATTATGACGCATCGCGCCAACGTATGCCAACGTATGTGATTTTTGGCTGCTACATCGGGATACGTCGTTATGGATTATGCATGCGTTAGGCGCTCGTTGGTATACGTCAATGTACGTCAACGTTCGTTGGGATACGGCGTCGCGCATCAGGGGGTCGGCAAAGTTTCATTTCTAAGCAAAGTTGGTATGTTTGTTCTCCTGATTTCCAAGGTATAGTACTATTGGTCGAACTACAACAACTAACTGTACATGTTAAACCTGCTGACTAGCCTATAAAGATAGTCTTCGGTGGTGTAAAAGTATGGGGAGATCCCTCAAATCAATCTTCTTTCCTGCATAGTAAAATTAAATGAACATCGAGCTAATATTATCACCTCTATCTAAACGATTTTGCAATAGTAGTGCATCTATTATGGAAATCGTATTTAAAGGTTATTGCACAAAATAGGCCCGGGGATTGAACCCACGAGCTGAAGTGGATTTCTTACCCACTCAGCCATCACTTCCGGTTCCTCGGCATTAATAAGAAAGGGCAAGGACTGGTTAGCTCAGTGTCAGGATAATGTGACTGGGTGGGATATCGGGTCATGTTGCAGGCAGCCTGATATCCCAGTTGGTCAGCATTATGAAGTTACCATGAGAGTGAACTGTTGCAAGTCGGTAGCCATTCTGACATGGCCTTAGATGTGGTTAGGACGTAAAACTCCAACAACCAACCAGCCAGCGTGGCATGACAGCTGCAATCAGCATGACAGTTCTATGCCAGTGTCACCCTACACCCTGTTAGCAGTGTCACAGTATCGATACGGTGGACCTGGGCTCATAGCAGACCTCTTCACTGCCTTCACTCGCCTGACGTCTTACCACGCCCCTGGCGGAATGATTGACAAGCACACCGAGTAAATACCCCCAACAAATGAAAGACAATCGCATTTGTTTCAGTTGGGCATAAAATAAGGGACAAGCCCGCTCACCTCAGACAATTTATTTGATTTAATTGGAAAGCTGATTAACAGACTACAGATTTACCAACAAAGCAGTCGATTTTGCATTAAAATACCCGCATTGCTAACTATTTTTGAAAGTTCAGTGACTATAATTGTATGTGTAACCTTTGCCTGTTAACATGTGTACCAATATTCGTTGGTCGTAGAGATTGTATGCAAATATGTGGTGATGGACTTGAAATCTACGTAGTATTTCAATGGAAACGCAGACTTTAAAGACTAAGCATTTCTTCAATTTCCCTAATCAGTTTGTTTTAGCATTAATTATGATTCTTTCTCTGTTTGTTATTTGGTTTAACTTTTATGCTTTTAATACACATTCCTTATCAAATAAGTCGTGCATTGGGTGTAGCGTGGCACCACGATATACTGAATGTGTATATTGGGGTTTGCGTCCTCTCCAACATTTAAGGTAATATCAGGAAGAGGTGCTTACTCGTCACAGTCCACATTCATGGTGACTATGTACTATTACCAACATGCTAATCCGATATCCCACTCAGTCACATTATCCTGATACTGAGCCAACCAGTTTTGCCCCATTTTAGTAATGCCGAGCACCGGGCAAAATCGACAGAAGTGTAAATTTGAGAAGTCATTGGTTTGACTCGGCCAGGTTTGTGGTTTTCAAGCAGCAGTTAATTAAAGGCACATATATTTAATTTATTTGATGGATCTTCTGGCACTAGGCATTGCTAGGATAAGGCAAGGGATTTGGTTGTCTGAATCGCAGATTAATTTGAATTTGAGTCCATGAGATTGTGGTGCCGGCAATTGGGTATTTCAGTAGGACAACACTATAAAACCACCACCAGTGCATGTTGCCACAAGTCAGTACCCATCCTGACATTACCTCAGACGGTGCTAAGATATAAAGCCCCAATGCATTAATCTGAGTGCTTGAGCATCTGCTTTCCGTATGGCAGGCCATAGAATTTGAACCTGTGGGGTTCAAATCCTGGCCGAGTCAAACCAATGATTTAAATATTGATACTTGTCGCTATCTAACCTGGCACTCGTCATGAGTAGGATAGGGCAAGCAGCAGAGGAATGGGGAAGATCAATTGTCCGTGATTGAAACTTCCATCGCTGAATCAACCCATCTAAAAAGTTATTATAAAATCATGTCGTATCCGAAATACCCAGCCCAGCACATCATTGATATCAGTCTGTCTGAGCCTTTTATCCGGGGGGAGCGTGACGTTACTCAGGCGGTGGAGTGTCCATCTGTGAAGATGGAGATCATCCTATCCATCCTGCTCAGTGGACCCATTTCCAGTTTGGACTATTTTCTGTTCCAACCAGTAGTCCGTAACTGGTTCATCAAAGGTTATGATATGTGCTGTCCTGTCTGTGGGAAAGTGCATATAAAAGACCCCCTGCTGCTTATTGGAAGGAGTAGCCTATGTGGCGGCAGTGGGTTTCCTCAAAAAAAATATCTCAGAATGACCATATGTTTGACATCCAATTGCCGATGATAAAAATAAATACGCTCTAGAGGCGTCGTTAAATAAAACAAGCTTTACTTTTGCAATGGCGTTGATGGGGCTGATATATATAATGAGCCTGTCTCAAAAGGTGCTAAGTAATTTGGGACAAAACTTTGTCCATTGTAACGATCAACATACTATCTGCTTATGCATTTACTCAGTCTAAACTGATTCATGGTGTTTCATAATCCCAAGAGAATACATATTGATTTGAAGCAAATGTCCTTGTGTCACCGTTTCTGTGCTATTTTGTGTTAATCGTTACGTGGACAAAAAAAAGAACAGTTATCACCTTTTGAGACAGGATATATCCGTGTGTTTGGGGGGAGGGGGCGTTTATTCTACGGCACGGGCTGCTGATGGAGGCAATACGGTATATTTACTGACACCCACCGCCCCCCTGCGACACACCCACGCCTCTACACACGCGTGCCCCAGATGTGAGCCACTCCTCGCCCTTCAGGGGTCCTGTCACCATTCCTAATACTATCTGCATCAACGCTTCACCAGTCCAGCCTTCGCAACACTCCCCATCGTCCTCCTATTCCTTCTCATTACCTTCTCATTCCCTTCTCCCTTCCTTTCCTTTCTTCTCCTCTTCCCTTTCCCATTGCATACTCATCTCCACCCTCTCCACCCTCTCCACTCTCTTCACTGTCTTCTTCCTCCTCCCCTCTCCTACCTCTGCACCCTCTCCTCCCTCTCCTACCTCTGCACCCTCTCCTACCTCTGCACCCTCTCCCACCTCTGAACCCTCTCCTCCCTCTTCTACCTTGGCACCTTCTCCTCCCTCTCCTACCTCTGCACCTCTCCCATCTCTGCACCCTCTCTTCCCTCTCCTACCTTGGCTCCCTCTCCTACCTCTGAACCCTCTCCTACCTCTGCACCCTCTCTTCCCTCTCCTACCTCTGCACCCTCTGCACCCTCCTACCTCTGCACCCTCTGCACCCTCTCTACCCCCTCCCCTCTCCTACCTCTCACCCTCCTCCTCCCCTCTCCTCCTCTCCCCTCTTCTACCTTCCTCCCTCTCCACCCTCCTCCTTCACCTCCCTCTCCACCCTCTCCTCTCTCTCATCTGCTTCCTTTTCTTCCTCATTCTCCTCCTTTTCCCTCTCCCCCTCCACCCTCATCTCCTTCCCCACCATCTCCCCCTTTTCCTCTTCTTCCTCCACCCTTTCCTCTCGGTCTTCCTCTCTACCCTCTCCTTGTTTCTTCCTCGTCCCAGTACTCCTCCCCTCCATTTCCTTCCTCTTTCTCCTCATCCTCATTCTCCTACTCCACCTCCTCCTCCACCTGCTCCGACCCCCTCCTCCTCCGACCCCCCTCCTCCTCTCCTTCCTACTCCTCCGCCCCCTCCTCCTCCTCCCCCTCCTCCTCCTCCCCCTCCCCCTCCTCCTCCCCCCTCTTCCTCTCCTCTCTCCTCCTCCCTCCTATTCCTCCTCCCCTTCCTCCTCCCCCTCCTCTCTTCCCTCCTCCTCCCCTCCTCCCTCCTCCTCCTCCCCCCTCCTCCTCCTCTTCATTCTCCTCCCCCTCCTCCCCCTCCTCCACCCCCCTCCTCCCCCTCCTCCTCCCCCTCCTACTCCTCCTCCCCCTCTTCATTCTCCTCCCCCCCCTCCTCCTCCCTCCTGCTCCTCCCCCTCCTCTACTCCTCCCCCCCCCCCCCCCCCTCCTCCCCTCCCCCTCCTCATCCTCCACCATCATGTCCTCCTCGTTCACTCCCCCGCTCACCAATCTGCGCACCCACACACCAGCCGCCACACCACACCCGCCACTCCAATCCACTGAGGTCCCATGTTATCCATAGTTCACCAACAGCCATAACCAAATATAAACCATGTCAGTCTTTATGATGTTATTCATCATTCTTCTTCCAGATACAAAATATATCGTAGAGTAAAAAAGGATATTATTGATTATTTATGGTAATTGTATTTCTTTACCACTTGTCTCCTCCGCTTTTATCATGGTGCATTTAAACTTAAGAGCAAATTTTGCTGGCGACGATATGATAAAATTCTAACTCAAACAGAGGAATATATAACCGAGAAAAAAAGTATCTGTGATGTGATTTGCATGACCATAATTGAAATCAATAGCAACTATTGGAAATGTTGAAATTAAAAGCGCCTAACATGTTAAAATAAAAGAGCATGCCATGCCTACCATTAAAACCAGACACCCATAGTCTAAGTTGATACTAATGACCATTCGCTGACCGATGCCGTATTGTGTTGATTTTCAAAGAACACACATGGACAACTGTATTGATTTATTGCGGCGATTTTGTATTAGCGTGGGCCCCGGCGTTTCCCATTCCCTGGGGCGGAAGCAGGAGGAGGACAGCTCAGATGTCGGTCATCTGAAAGGACTGGTGATGCCTCTTGTGGTGTGTACATATGAATGAGCCTATTGGACATCTATCGCCTCTCATCCGGCGTCTGTTTTGGGGGCCTTGTGTGGATCTCTGTAACCCTTTCCCCCCCCTCCCTCCTTTGCGCCCTCCCTTTCTCCCAATCTCCCCCTCCCTCCCCCCTTCCTTCTGACCGCCTTCCTCTCTCCCTCCCTCTCCCCCTCCCTCTCCCCATCCTCCCTCCCTCTCCCCCTTATCCCCCCTCTCTCCCTCCTCCCTCACTCCTACCCTACTTCTCTCCCTCCCTCCCTCTCTTCCTCTCCCTCTCTCCCTCTCCCTCTCTCTCCTCTCTCCCTCGCTCCTCTCCTCCCTCCCTCTCTCCCCCATCCTCCCTCTCTCCCTCCTCCCCCTCTCCCTCCTTCCCTCTCTCCCCCTCCACCCCTCCACCCTCTACCTCCCTCCCTCCCTCCCTCCCTCCTTCCCTCCTTCCCACCCTCCTTCCCTCCCTCCCACCCTACTTCCCTCCCTCCCACCCTACTTCTCTCCCCCCTCCCTCCCCCATCCTCATTCGTTCCCTCCCTCCCACCTACTACTCTCCCTCCCAGCCTACTTCCCTCCTTCCCTCCCTCTCTCCCTCCTTACCTCCCTCTCTGTCTACCTCCTTCCCTCCCACCCTATTTCTCTACCTCCCTCGCTCCGTCCGTCCGTTCCTCCCTCCCACCCTACCAGAAGGGATGGCAGAATGAGTTGAGCGTTCGCCTCCCGTTTTGGTAGAGCGTGGGATTCGAATCCACATGCCCGCACCCTGGTCCAGTCAAACCAACGACTTAAAAATTGATACTTGTCGCTTCCTAGCCAGGCGCTCGGCATTATTTGGCTAGGGCAAGGACTGGTTGGCCCAGTATCGGGATAATTTGAGTGAGTGGGATATCAGGTCATGGTGCTGGCCTGGTCTCCCAGTGAGGCAGCACAATAAAGGCGCCATGAGTGTGCACTGTCACAAATCGTTACCCGTCTTGGATGTTGACAAGACGTAAAACTCCAACAACTAACCATGTCCCGCTGCTGCGGCTGCTGTCCACAGTCTAAAGTAGGAAATAGCATGTCCTTACATGGTAGCCTCGTTCTGAACGCGTCAACTTCCGCCATGTAATTCCTCCCAGGCCACTTCTACCTTATCGCACTCCCATATGTCCACCATTCTATACCCTGGAAGTGCACTTCACCACATGTGTGAGTGTGTGTTCGTGTGTGCCGGAACGTGGAATTCATTGTGGGATGATGCTGAGGGTGTGTGTGGGGGTGGAGGGTGTAGGGAGGGGGTGGGGTGAGGGGGCTTGTGCACTCAAACACCGGAAGGGTCACATTTCAAATTCAAGTATGATATAAATGAGGGGTGAAAGCAATTAGTAGTTTACGTGGTAGACTGGTGTCAGAGGGGCACACTGGATACTGCTGTCAGAGGGGCACACTGCACACTGGTGTAAGATTGGCACATACCACACTGGTGTGAGAGGGGCACATGCCACACTGGTGTCAGAGGGGCACATGCCACACTGGTGTCAGAGGGGCACATGCCACACTGATGTCAGAGGGGCACATACCACATTGGTGTCAGAGAGGCACACTCCACACTGGTGTTAGAGGGGCACACTCCACACTGGTGTCAGAGTGGGCACACGCCACACTGGTGTCAGAGAGGCACACGCCACACTGGTGTCAGAGGGGCACACGCCACACTGGTGTCAGAGGGGCACACTGGTGTCAGATGGGCACACTGCACACTGGTGTCAGAGGGGCACACACCACACTGGTGTCAGAGGGGCACACCCCCTCTCTCCCTTTCTCTCTCCCTCTCTCCCTCTCCCTTTCTCCCGCTCTCCTTCGCTCTCCCTTGCTCTCCCCGGTTCTCCCGCGCTCTCCCTCCTGCTCTCCCTCCGCTCTCCGTCGCTCTCCCTATCTGTGTCTTCCGCGCTCTCTTGTGGTTTCTCACTCTCGCTCGCTCTCTCTCAGTCTCTCTCCATCTCTCTGTCTTGTGGTTTCTCACACCCACTAGCCCTCTCTCACTGTCTTCAGCGCTCGTCAGCTCTCTCGCAGTCACCCACACTATCCCTGTATTCCCCGCTCACGCGGGCTCTCACGCTATCTCATATCTCTTCTCTCCTTGTCTCTCATACTCTCTCATTTTTTCTCTAGTTGACTGTGGTTCTTTCTTCCTTTTATCCCCTTCCTTCTCACACTCTCTCCTTTCCCCCGCTCTCTCTCTTTCTCTGACTCTGAGTCTCTCTTCCTCGCGCTCTCACACCTTCTCCCATGCCCCCGTGCCCTCTCCTCCTCCTGCCTCTTGTTATTTTGCGTTCTCTTCTTTCTTGACCAAGGCAAAGACTTAGTAAAGTTGTCACTACCTTGCCTGACACTCGGCATTACTACCATAGGACTCAATGGACTGGTTCGCATAGTGTCAGAATAATATGACTGGGTGTATGAATTTTGCTTTGTTTGTTGGGATTTTACGTCATGGCAACATCAGGACGGCTGGGGGTACGGAATGTCATGATGCGAGCTGCCTGGTATCCTTGTGAGGCATCACTATAAAGTCGCCATGAGTCGATTTCTATTATTACTTGATCTCAGACACAAAAAGCAAAAGACAGACCAGAAAAGATGGTAGATATTACAAATACGGAAACTAGCCTTCCTAAGTACTAAGGAAATCAGAATGACTTTCACCATATGGCGCAGTCCGTCTGGGTCTGTGTACTGGCACAAACAAAAGCAGAACTGGGCAGGCCACGGTCATGCATCGGATTCACCCTGAAATACAAAATGGCTAAGCATACAACACAACCATCCCACCTAGGCACAGTCCTGAAGGGTCCTGGTGTGTTCTAGCACACTGGTGCACTATCTAAGGACAGGGCAGGGGTGAAAAGATGCTGTAAAAAACCACAAAAGGGACGGGATCCTCTCCCGCAGGCCTGTATATCATCCGGGTAGATGTACATAGTAGGCTAAGGTATCATACTCAGATTAGGAAAAAAACTTTGAAAAATACAAAAAAACTAATATAAAAACTCCTAACACTCAAAACTGCAAACGGTTGGCCCGAGCAAGACCAGGTAAACACTCCTGAGTGCGGGATCAGACCAAAACAGAATCACAGCTGCCAGCGTTGAAAACAAGCACCATCACGGGGAGCTTTTACGTTATGGACAGAATAATTAACTGGTGACACAAAAAAAAAAGGGAAAAAAAAGATGTTGCCAGGACCTAAATCCTCACTCATTCATTCAGCCATTCACTCTGATGCGCCACCATATATCTATTTCTCAGTATTTAGCATCTGTATTTAACTTATACTTGTATAGCCTCTTTATCTACAACAGTTGCAATACAGCGATATCCAACACGTATATATATGTATCGTATGTGTTATGTTTCTGTATGTTTTATAATTATGTAGTATACGTATTATACATATTATGTATAATATGTATTATATGTACGATGTGTATTATAGGTATTATATGTATTATATACATACATTTACATATATATATATATACATACATATATATATATAATATATATATATATATATATATATATATATATATATATATATGTATAACTAGAGGCTGGCAGGGTGTGACTATGGAGTCCTTTCTCCTCCCGGCTCCTCACCTCTCACCGCTGGTGCCGTGATTTGAAGCCATTTGGCCGATTGGCACTGGTAACTAGCTGTGGCTTCTACGGGGTGGCTGTGATACTGATAGTGGCTAGCATGCATCTAGCGGTGGTAGTAGCAGTAGTAGGCGGTAGGTGGCGATGTGATGGCGGTCGGCCCGTTACCCATTACTACCGCTGCTTGACGCGCGCGCCACCTAGCGGATTAATAGACACGCTGCGCGCCCTATCACCTGCCACGTCTGCCAGCGCCCATCCCCCAGGGGGCGCCCCGCAGCGCTCTGCTCTAGAGGGCGTCACCTAGCGGCGGCGGGGCTAATACTAGTGGTAGTTGCAGCTACCTGCCGGCGTTGCCGCCAGGGGGCGAGTCGGTGCTTAGACACGCGCATCACGTGAGGGTGAACATTGCGGTCAGCCGTTAGCTGGACATGTCATGGCACTGCAGCACCCTTCACTCCCCTCCCCCACCTACCCCGCTCCCACTCTCCGTCTCCTGTAGAACTCCCACTCTCCGTCTCCTGTATGGCCCTGCACACATATACGCATGCACTGTAACCTCAACCCTCCGCCCCCCCCCCTCTCCCTCCCACAACCACCCACCCCTCCCACTCTCCACCTCCGGCATACAAGTAGGTACTGCAACTCACTGACTGCTCCCCTCTCTCCCTCCCCCCTCCCCCCTCACCACTCCCACTCGCCACCTCTTGCAGGCCCTTACACACATACACATAGGCGCTGCACTCCCAAGCCCCTGCCCCTCCTCTCCCCCACTCCCCCACTCCCCCTCTCCCCCTCTCCCCCTCTCCCCCCTCCCCCTCCTCCCCTTCTCCCCCTCTCCCCCACTCCCCCTCTCCCCCAACTCCCCCCTCTCCCCGCACCCCGCCCACTTTCCACCTCATCCCACGTAGGCACAGCAACCTCAACCCCCTGCCCCCCTCTCTCTCACCCCACCCCCACCCCGACCCACTCTCCACCTCATGTATGCACTTACACATAGGCATTGCAACCTCAACCCCCTGCCCCTCTCTCCCTCCCACCGCCCCACCCCCAACTTCTCCCAGTCTCCACCTCCTACACGCCACTACACGTAGTCGCTGCAACACCAACCAACCCCCTTTCCCCCCCCCCCATCTCTCCACCCCCATCTCTCCACCCCCATCTCTCCACCCCCCACCCCTGCCACTCTCAAACCCCTGCTTCACTTCTCTCCCTCCCCCAACCCCCGCTCCCACTTTCCACCTCATTCAAGCCCCTATACACATGCACACATAGGCCCTGCAACCCCCCCCCCCCCACACCCTCACCCCAACCCTCACACCCAACCCTCACCCCACCCCAACCCTCACCCCAACCCTCATCCCCACCCAACCTCACCCCAACCCTCACTCCACACACAACACACTAACATCTAAACTCTCCAAACCCCAGGCTGCGCCCAGCAGATAAGAGCGTCCAGCCGGACGCCCCACTCCAGCGTCCCCGAGGACCAACTTCCGGTGTCCACGTCACTCCAGCACTCCCGTCACCAACGTGAGAAAGTGCGAGAGAACAGAGCTTCTTGTCCCCTAGGAAGCCCCACGGTGGTGGTGGAGGGTGGAGGTGGGGGGGAGGGGTGACGGTGGAAGTGCGGTGGGTAGGGGAGGTGGGCAGGGGAGGGCAGGGGAGGGGGGAGAGGATGATCAGGGGGAGGGGGCTATTGGCAAATGGCGTGTTTGTACTCGTCAGGCCTCACCTCCCTCCCCCTACCCTCCCACCCCCCGAACCACCACCACAACAACAACGACAACCACCTCCTCATCCTCCTCCTGCCAACCACCTCCAGCAGGAAATTGATGATGGATGTCAGGACGCAGGAGCATTATTGGGAAGGGAAGAGGCAGAATTATGTCGACTTTGGCTCTGACTGACACCAACATGGGGCGCTGATAGTGGTGAGATGGGTAACTAGAATGGAACAGCCCCAGTGCTACAGGCCTTGAAGGCAGCGTCTGTGGGCGGTCTTCTATTCGGCCCCCCCTCCCCACCCACACACACACACATACACTCACCCACCCAACGATATTGTAGAGACAGATACATCTCAACTCCACCAGATGGCGACATTTGTCTATTGCTTTTTCTGTCTTCCTGCATTAGACTCAATTAATTAAAGTTTCTTTTCCATGTTCAGTATGGCATGAGTTCTGAACAGCCAAATACGAAGGATTAATTTGTAAACTTTTGTGCATATATGCATTTTACAACAAAAAATCTGTTTCATGTAATGTCTACCATGTACAAATTAGGCAGATACCAACTTGTTGGAATTTTGTTGTTGATCACCAACTAACTGGCTCAGGTTTCGTGACACGCTCCACTCCCCCATCACCACGTACAAACCAAATGATTTGTGATCGCTTTAATGGCTGGAAGACCAGTGCCTCGGTGCTGACAAAATATGTATTCAGATAAATAAAGATATTTACACACACAAAATGTGTAAAGAGGATTATTTGAGTCGTAGTAGGGGATACATGGTTGTGGTAGAAGACTGGAATCAAATTGAGAAAAGGGTGTACGTCTTACTCTACAAGAGTACCGCAAAAGACTGTTTGAAGTCGGTATACTTTGCCAGCTTCGGTATTGTAGTTGAGAATGGTATTTGGATATTGACGTAAGTACATTATATTGTAGTAGTCTGAAATGAGCCCGCCTACCTACCATATGGTGGTTGGTTCGACTATAGTGACCCTTGCTGGTGTCGTGGGGGTGATGAAAATGGGAAATATTGCGCCTAGAGTGGGACTCGAACCCACATCTCTTTGCATTCCGAGCCAGTGTGCTAACCATTACACCAGCTAGGCTCCCTGATATCACCATACTACCCACGCCTATCTGTCTATGTGGTTACTTGCCTGAGAGGTCTCAGTGCAGACCACTACACTCGTCCCCCTGGAATTGTAAGTCTTTTAATGCTTACAATTACATACATACAGGCAATGCACTTACACATACATACACAGGGTAGGTTCAACAACCGAACAGCGCATAGCTTGTACAGGATCATGGTCACGGCAACCAGTGTTGTGGGGGGTGATGAAAATGGGAAATATTGTGCCAAGAGCGGGACTCGAACCCACATCTCTTTGCATTCCGAGCCAGTGTGCTAACCATTACACCAGCTAGGCTCCCTGATATCACCACACTACCCATGCCTACCTGTCTATGTGGTTACTTGCCTTAGAGGTCTCAGTGCAGACCACTACACTCGTCCCCCTGGAATTGTAAGTCTTTTAATTACATACATACAGGCAATGCACTAACACATACATACACAGGGTAGGTTCAACAACCGAACAGTGCGTAGCTTGTACAGGATCATGGTGACGGCAACCAGTGTCATGGGGGTGATGAAAGTGGGAAATATTGCGCCTAGAGTGGGACTCGAAACCTCCATCTCTTTGCATTCCGTGCCAGTGTGCTAACCATTACACTCCCTGATATCACCACACTACCCACGCCTACCTGTATATGTGGTTACTTGCCGGAGAGGTAAGTGCAGACCACTACACTCGTCCCCCTGGAATTGTAAGTCTTTTAATGCTTACAATTACATACATACAGGCAATGCACTTACACATACATACACAGGGTAGGTTCAACAACCGAACAGCGCATAGCTTGTACAGGATCATGGTCACGGCAACCAGTGTTGTGGGGGTGATGAAAATGGGAAATATTGTGCCTAGAGCGGGACTCAAACCCACATCTCTTTGCATTCTGAGCCAGTGTGCTAACCATTACACCATCTAGGCTGCCTGATATCTCCACACTACCCACGCCTACCTGTCTATGTGGGTACTTGCCTGAGAGGTCAGTGCAGACCACTACACTGGTAAGAAGTATCGGCAGGTGGCAGCACGCTAGCGGGGGCGGTTCCTATGGAGGTTACCGATAATCCAGCTGGTCGGTGGCAGGTCACGTCTATTCTGACCTTGGTGGAATAAACCAGGGAAGCACCCCAAGGTTTGAAGCAACTACGGTGGCATCTCCTTATTACTCAGGCAGAACAGAAACTGATCCATCACAGTCTTATTGACAATGCATTAACTTAGAGATTAAATTACACATCCTCTTCTGGCTGATCTTCGCCCTATTGGGCCTCTAATGGCAACTCGCTATGGCAAAAAAAAAAAAAGACGATCTCCTTTGCACAAATATGGGGGTAGATGGAGCCTTGAAATCATATAATTGTCGGTGTCCTCTCCAATATCTCTATCCAGCCTTCTCTCAAATGCGTTTACCATTGGTGCTTTAAAGTTGCGTAGTCCGATGGTTTTGCGTTTTGGTCATTTTTCTGAGATAAATATATTAAATCGATCGTTATAATCTGCCTTATTTCAGGTTAAAGTAACTTTGATTTTAATTGGATAAGTTTTGATATATTTGAAATTTAAACATGCAAACTTAGTTTTGGCAAGCACGCCAAAACTCTGACACCAGTAACAGGTTCAATCAAATTGTCTCAGTGTTCCCTCCTATGCGGCAATAAATGCTTAATATGTGCATCAATATGTAAGTTAGATATGTAGAGTCAAATCTATATAATTATTTTGGTTTTGAAAATTTGATGATTCATCGGACCATGCAGCTTTAACATTCATAGTCGTAGAGCTGTCAAATTGCTAGGTGTGAACGAACACATATGACTACATCTCAATTAGTGTGAATCCACCCCGACTGTTTCCAGGTGCGAAAACCAAGTTAATGGTATCCAGGTGTGAGTTTTTACATTTCAATTAGTTTCCAAGTGTGAACTTAGCTGGGTGGACTACCATATTTGATTGGTCAGTTGTTCGAGTTTTACATCCTGGCAACATCCTGGCAACATATATGGTCATATTAGGACGGGTACTGGCTTGTGACAGTGTGCACTCATGGCTACTTTATAGTGCTGCCCGACTGGGAAAGCAGGTGGCCTGTACCATGACCTGATATCCCACTCGGTCACAATACCCTCATTCTTAGCTAACCAGTCCTTGCCCTATCCTATTAATGCTGAGTGCCAGGCTAGGAAATGATAAGTATAAATTATATAAGTCATTAGTTTGACTAGACTGGGAACCGAACTCCGAATCTTCTGCATTCGTCGCCCGTGATGTACCAACTCAACCACCACGCCCACCAGCTTAATGGTATCCAGGTGTGAGCTTATTTCAATCAGTTGCCAAGTGTGAACTTAGCTGGGATCGGTTCGTGGGTTCGAACCCTGGTCGAGTCAAACCGATGACTTAACAATTTATACTTGTAGCTTCCTATTCAGGCACTCAGCATTATTAGGATAGGGCAAGGACTGGTTGGCTAAGTGTCAGGATAATGTGTCTGAGTGGGATATCAGGTCATGGTGCTGGCGGCCTGGTCTCCCAGTGGGGCAGCACTATAAAGTCGTCATGAGTGCGCGCTGTCACAAGTCGGTACCCATCCTGATATGACCTTAGATGTTGCTAGGACGTAAAACTACAAACGAAACAAACACTTAGCTGGGTGGGTGACCATGTTTGAGGGCAGTATGCTCCATTGGGTTGCTGTGCATGGAAACATCGAAGGATTATCAAGTATGACAGCTTGATGGATTCAATGATTATTTTATTGACATGTCATCAAAGGAATAACCTTTTCCACGAAATTATTAATTTTGTTGAAAAATATATTCGCGAATTCTTTCTTATGGAGAATTGACTCTCAGCACTTACTCGGAATGCAGCTAATTTGATAAGGAAATTGTTAATTAAAACACACAATGCAACCTATGTTAATATTGCTTCAGTGGTTGTTTGGCATTTAAAATTGTAATTAGTTAGTGAAACATTTAAAAGAACCGAAGTATAGTTATCTAGGGGGATATGTTTTAATAACAACTCGCCGTCAGTTTAGACTGAAAGCATGATATGGAAAATGCTAAGTATGTAGTACAGTGAAACCGTGTTATAATGCGCCCCAATTTAGTGCACATTTGAATATAACGCGATGATTCATTGGGCCCAGAATTCTTTAATTCAAAGGTAATTAAGTGAACTGAACCCCGATTCAACAGCGCTACTCCGCTGTTTGTGTGACGATATTGTATGGACCCTGCAGATTTCGTCATAAAGGGCTTTCGCTGTAGTGAATGCCATCTCAAAGTTATCAAATATAGGCAAATGTGTGGAAAATAGGGATGGCTTATCCCAAAACATTTGCTGTAAGGTTCTCATGTCCTTGCACAGTCTCTTAGAGAGAGAAATTGGTGTGTTCATTGATTGACCTGTGACGTCACGACCTACTCTGCTTACAAAGTCTACTTCTGAAGGGCGACGTTCCGAAAAGCATTACAAAATACATGAACATACTTATTTTTAGACAAGTTTAAATTGTGATTTTGAAGCGGCATTATCTGATGAAAGCAACACATTTGCTAAATTAAAACACTTAGATTGATCCTAAATATCCAACTTAGATACGGGTGCATTTATTAAACAGTTATTGCAGTTTAATGCTTTTGTGCCGTGCTGCTGTGCTTGAAAAAGGATAAATAAAGCCAATATATATATCCATCATTTTCCTATTTTACTGTGAACACAAATTTGGCATGTTTTTTTAAAGCTAATATTTCCAGAATATTAACCTCTTAACATAAAATATCCTTCACGGTAAAGTAAGATATATTATAATGAAAACAAAATATATTTATAACAAATTAACATATGGCAGATATTCAAACCTATCGGATTAGGCAAGTTTTTAAACTAATTGCAATAAATTTTAAAGCAAATTTTTACGACCATTAACATCGTAGATAAGCTGCAAATCCTAGATGTACATGGAAATATTTGTAATTGGCAATAGGGAAATGTTGACCCTGGAACTTTGAGAACAGTGTTAGCGAAAGGCGCAGTGAAAGAGGTGAGGTGCACTCAAAGCAGGTACGCGGGAATAAGAAGTGCCATTCACTTCTGCTTCACTGATTACACACTCCTCCAAAGCCACAACCCAGCTAACCACACCGGATGGCCGACTGGCTAGAGCGCTCACTTCCCATGCGAGAGGTCATTAGATCAATCCCTGGCGGAGTCAAATCAAAGACTTTTGTTGTTGTTGGTAAAACAGTTTATTCATGAGAATATACATTTTTTTCAGCGCCGAGGCACTGGTCTTCCCGCCGTTTACATTACATTGTAAATAGGTAGATCAGCGGGTACTTACAAATTTATACTTGACGTTACCCTGTCTGCTGCTCAGCATTACTAGGATAGGTTGACTCATTGTTAGGATGATGTGACTGCGTGGGATATTGACCCCCAATAGCCGATGTCTACTTTTTATGCGGGGGGGGAGGGGTCATTAAACAAACAAGGTCGTTAAACAAACAAGCGTGGGATATTGGGGCACGATGCTGGAAAGATGGAATTTTAGTGGAGCAACACTATAAAGCCAGCATGAGTGTGCACTGTCGCAAGTCACCACTGGTCCAGTTGTTACGACCTGGGATTTTTTCCAATATTAATTTTAAATAAATATTTTATTTGAATTGAATTTTATTTTGCCATTCAATATGGTAGGGTGCATTTGATTGGAATACAGATAGGGGTGATCTTCCTGCCTGTGGGACGGGTGCTTGTTGCTACCTAGCCTGGCGCTCGGCATTAATAGGATAGGACAAGGACTGGTTAGCACAGTATCCAGGATATTGTGACTGGGATATCGGATCATGGTGTCAGTGGCCTGGTCTCCCTGAAGGGCAGCAAGTTAAAGTCGCTACGAGTGCGTACTGTCACTAGTCGGTACCCATCCTGATATGACCTGAGACGGTGCTTGGATATAAAACAACAACAAACAAACAGGAACGGGAATCGGCAAAAAACAATCCAGGTAAGAAAATGATAGTGAAAGCTACAGCAACGACAATGTTGTCATCAGGGAATGCAGCTAAATACAGCCAGAGCAAAAACTGGGGATGTGGAGGAGGGAGGAGGAGGGGGGGAGTGGTTCTGATAGCGAAAACAGCACCAAGAAAAAAGGAAATAAGGAATAAAATAAAGACGACACGGACGACACGGACGCCAACAGTGAGGAGAAGCAGCAGCAACAGGACAATTTGTAAGGGGAACAACATTATAGGGGAAATAATTATAGGGCAAAACAGGAATAGGGAAAGCAATGTCTGACAAAACACTGTGATGGGAAATATAGTGATGAGGGGAAAGAATCCATAACCGGTAAAATCATAATTTGGTGATAAAGACACTACAAACTATGACTGATTATGATAGTTTGGGAAAACAGTGACATGGCATGCATGAATTGAGAAATCCGCTTAAACTGATGTCTATGAATCCATGACTGGTTAAATTATAATTGGGTGATAATGACAGTGAACATTATGAAAGGTCGGGAAAACAGTGACATGGCACGCATGAATCAAGAAATCCACATCTACTGACATCTATGAATCCATAACGGGTAGAATCATAATTGGGTGAAAACGACAGTGAAATGAAAACGATAGAGACAGCAACAGTTGGGAAAGCAGTGACATGACGTGCATGAATCGGGAAATCCACATTTACTGACATCTATCAATCCATAAACGGTAGAATCATAATTGGGTGAAAACGACAGTGAAATTAAAACGTTAGAGACAGCAACAGTTGGGAAAGCAGTGACATGACGTGCATGAATCGCAAAATCTGCATTTACTGACGTCTATGAATCCATAACCAGTAGAATCATAATTGGGTGAAAACGACAGTGAAATGAAAACGATAGTGACAGCAACAGTTGGGAAAGCAGTGACATGACGTGCATGAATCGTGAAATCCACATTTACTGACATCTATCAATCCATAACCGGTAGAATCATAATTGGGTGAAAACGACAGTGAAGTGAGACAATTTGAAGTCAGCGATGAAGAACGTGACTAGCCAACAGGTATGGGTAACGTAGGAACAGCACGTGGAGCATGACGTGCATGAATCGTGAAATCCACATTTACTGACATCTATCAATCCATAACCGGTAGAATCATAATTGGGTGAACACGACAGTGAAATGAAAACGATAGAGACAGCAATAGTTGGGAAAGCAGTGACATGACGTGCATGAATCGTGAAATCCACATTTACTGACCTCTATGAAGCTTTAGACTAAGGACTCTGTATTGACCTCTGTTTACTTCTACCAACTCCCATCTCAGTGACCAGACGGGTTGGCTGAATGAGTTGAGTGTCCGTCTCCCGTTTTGGTAGATCATGGGATTCGAAACTATGGGTTCGAACCGTGGTCGAGTCAAACCAATGACTTAAAAATGTATACTTGTCACTTCCTAACCAGGCGCTCGGCATTATTAGGATAGGGTAAGGACTGGTTGGCTCAGTGTCAGGATAATGTGACTGAGTGGGATATCAGGTCATGGTGCTGGCCACCTAGTCTCTGAATGGAGCAGCACTATACAGTCGTCATGAGTGCACACTGTCACAAGTCGGTACCCGTCTTGGTATGACCTTAGATGTTACCAGGACGTAAAACTCCAACAAGTAACCAACCGACCTCATCCAAGAGACACACCCTCCCAACTACAGAGACGGCAACTGCCCCGATTTTGTAGTAAGACTTCCAGTTTTGGCTACTCTTTACTAATATCACGATTCCATGTGCAAAATCTCCCGATTTTCACTCTCACCCAGCTAAACAAAATAAATCAGCTAATAGTAGTGGCACGAAAGTCAAAATCAGCAATGTTTGTGTTTTTTTTTGTGTGTGATGGTGTATTCATGCTGCTGTCATGGGCGTGATGAAAATGGGAAATATTGCGCCTAGAGCGGGATTCGAGCCCACACCTCTTTGCATTCCGGGACAGTGTGCTAACCATTACACCACCTAGGCTCCCTGATATCACTACACTACCCACGCCTACCTGTCTATGTGGTTACTTGCCTGAGAGGTCAGTGCAGACTACTACACTCATACCCTGGAATTGTAAGTCTTTTAATGCTTACAATTACATACATACAGGCAATGCACTAACACATACATACAGTCCAGGGGCGCACCCAGGGGGGTTTGTTTAAAAAATTATATAAACGTATATCTCAGGGACGCACATGAAGGGGGGGGGGGTTCCTGGTTGCCTTAGTGTTTTTATTCATAGAAATAATTTCATGAGTATTTTTAAACAAAATATAATTTCATGAATCATATAGACCTAAATTCTTGCATTAAATTTATTAAGGAACACTAGATTTTAAGATTATGTGAAAAATTGCACCAAAATGTGGGTTCTTGCACCAGAAAACCATGTAAAATATTGCCCTAAAATGGGTGTTGTTCCACCAACCCATGTGAAAAGAATTACCCTAAAATAGGGGTAGTTTCGATCCATATTTGGAAAGCGACCCCTAGCCAATTCCTGGGTGCCCCCCTGTACACAGGGTAGGTTCAACAACCATACCGCGCAAAGCTTGTACAGGAACCTGGTCACGGGACCAGTGTCATGGGGGTGATGACAATGTGAAATATTGCGCATAGAGCGGGATTCGAACCCACACCTCTTTGCATTCCGGGCCAGTGTGCTAACCATTACTCCCTGATATCACTACACTACCCACACCTACCTGTCTATGTGAGAGGTCAGTGCAGACTACTAGACTGCCCATAACGGTCAAGTCTGATGACTTGTTTTCGCCACTAGACAGTAATAGTCTTATGGTTCCCTTTGTTTTATTACTTTCAGTTGTTGTGTACTGACATTAGCTCAAGGTGGCAAGCAGAGACTAGAACATGACACATTGTCACATGGTGGGATACATGGTGGGACTTGTATGAACAAGTATATAATATAATTATAACAGAATGATGTGATGGACACGGTAATGTTTACACTATGTTTACAGCTGGTGTCTTAAGTAAGTTATGCCGCTTACAAGTAACTCTTAAGCTGTGTTCACATGGGAAAAGTTTAAAGCGATTTAGACAAGGGGAATAATATGAATCGATTTAGTTTGAAAGTGTTTCGCGTTCACACGGGCAGTGCTTGAGTCGGTTTAATGCGGAAGTGGATATCTACGCATGAGCAAGTCCATACTAACCAGCGCCAGTTTCGGTTAGTCGACGTCGGCACGAGAGAGTGTGGGTTCGACCTAGATATGTATAGACTGAATCATATTGTTTTGGAACCGTAAAAACTTCTGCTGGGCAGTGAAAACCTATAAATAAATGATAAAAAAAACATCTGTGCACCTCTATCCGGTTCATAGACCAAATTATATAATATGCGCTTTTGATCGACCGGAAAGTCAACAAACTAAGGTCTCGACTGCGCATGCGTGTGATGTCCTTAATCCGCCTCAAGTAAGTCGGTTGCGTTCACACGGGCGATATAAGTCGAATCATAAAATTTGGTTCATATAAACCACCTACAGAGGTGGTTTATAAAATCCGAATTATATGATTCGAATCAGCCCTAAACCGCCTCAGCCGCGCGTTCACACACCAAATGTGAGCCGAACTAGGCAAGGCGATTTATATGAATCGAATTAACTGCCCCGTGTGAACACGGCTTAAGTATAATGGACCAGATTGGGTTTGTATGCTTAACAATTCGCCGCTTGTTTGCTTGTTTGGGGTTAACATCCACGCAACATCTAAGGTCATATCAGGACAGGTATGGACTTGTGACAGTGGACACTAATGGCAACTTATTTTAGTTCTGTCCCGCTGTGAAACAGGGGCCACGGTCACAACGACCCGATATTCCAGTCAGTCATGTTATCTGGACCGGGCGCGGTGGCTGAATCGGTAGAGCACAGGCCTCGCGTGCGGAAGATCGTGAGTTTGCGAGTTCAGTTCCCGGTCGAGTCAAACCAATGAGTTAAAAATTGATACTTGTCGCTTCCTAGCCTGGTGCTCGGCATTATTAGGATAGGGCAATTTAGCTTGGTGTCAGGATAACGTGACTGAGGGGGATATCAGGTTATGGTGCCGGCGGCCTGATTTCCCAGTGGGGCAGCACTATAAAAATCACCATGAGTGCGTCATAAGTCGGTACCCGTCCTCATATGACCTTAGATGTTGCTAGGATGTAAAACAACAACAAACAAAGAAACAAATGTTATCCGGATACTGAGAAAACCGGTCCTTATTCTATTAATAATACAAAGCATCAGGCTAGGTAGTAACAAGTAGGCATTTTGTAAGTCATTGGTTTAACTCAGCCTGTGTTTGAACACATGGCATCTTACAAGTTACATGAAAAGCCAGCTGGGCAGTGCTCTAACCGATTAGGCCATCCCTCCAGGACCCCAATTGGCTGACAGTCCGTAACGTAAATACAAATATTTGAACTTGCTCCTATTTCAAAGAAGATACTCCATTTAAAACAATAACCAGTTGTTAAATATTCCGAGACCAGACGGGATGGCCGAATGAGTTAGAGCGTCCGTCTCCCGTGCTGGTAGATCGTGGGGTCGTGGGTTCGAGTCCCGGTCGAGTCAAACCAATGACTTTAAAATTGATACTTGTCGCTTCCTAGCCAGGCGCTCGGCATTATTAGGATAGGGCAAGGACTGGTGTGCTCAGTGTCAGGATAATGTGACTGAGTGGGATACCAGGTCATGGTGCCGGCGGCCTGGTTTCCCAGTGGGACAGCACTATAAAAGTCGCCAGGAGTGTGCACTGTCACAAGTCGGTACCCGTCCTGATATGACCTTAGATGTTGCTAGGATGTAAAACAACAACAAACAAACAAACAAACATTAAATATTCCGATTTAATGCATTGGTGGGAGAATGCAAATGATAACACCTTCTACACTAACATAGAACCATATCAATCAGCCCCCATTTCATACATGTAGCTCAGGCGGTAGGGTGTCCACCTGTGAAGGTGTGGGTCATGCGATCGATCCTGCTCAGTGGACCCATTTGCAGTTTGGGCTATTTTCCGTTCCAGCCAGTAGTCCACAACTGGTTCATCAAAGGCTGTGGTATGTGCTGTCCTGTCTGTAGGAAAGTGCATATAAAATTAAAAGACCCCTTGCTGCTTATCGGAAACACTAGCCTATGTTGCGGCAGTGGGTTTCCTTCAAAGAAATATGTCATAATGACCATATCTTTGATGTCCAATAGCCAACGATAAAAATCAATGCGCTCTAGAGGCATCGTTAAATAAAACAAACTTTTCCATTTCATACACTTTCCTTTTACGAACTAACTGCTGAAAGCCGAGCTTTACAGACTATACACGATGACGTGTTGGTGAAGCCGGCCCGGTACCTTTGTGCTTCCCGCCAAACAGAGGCTCCACCTGGTGGCGTCCTGATTTATTCCGCTTCATCAGAAAGGCTCCTGCCAGATTTATGGTTGAAATTATCGGCGCCGGCGCAATAACAAAATCAATTTCGGCGCGGTTGCAGGGCTGTGTGCTTGGTGACAGGCCGAGTGTTTGTGTGTGAGTGTCAGTATGGCTGTGGGTGGGTGTGTGTGTATGTGTGTGTGGTTGTATGTGTGTCAGTATGGGTGGGTGGGAGGGTGTCTCTCTATGTGTGGTTGAGTATAGACCTATTTCAATGTTTACTAACATCGTGTATGCGTGTGCACCTTGGCTGCAGAACGAAGGCACACTGCCATTGAGTTTGCTGGTACGCGCAGTGCAAAGCGTCAGTTTTAGTCAAAATTAATAGAAATCCAGAACCCTAACCTTATAAATTTAATATATTCTTTTTGGTAAGCATGTTTTCTATATGTCTTCCCAGCGGTTTGTGTCTAGGTCGTGTGGTTTTAGAGATATAACATTATTTCTGTAAGAAAATTGCTCACCGCCATTGACAATGCATTGAGTTTGCTGGTATGCGCAGTGCAAAATGTCAATTTTATTCAAAATTAATAGAAATGCAGAACCCTAACCTTAACAATTTAATATAATCCTTTTGTTAAACATGTGTTCTATATGTGTTCCAAGTGGTTTGTGTCTAGGTGATGTGGCTTTAGAGATATTTAACTTTTTCTCTATTAAGATTGCTCATAGCCATTGAGTTTGCAGTATGACACTGTGTCGTCCTGCAGCCAAAATGCGCGCGCACTGACCTAGATACATATGCTGATGTCATATGAAATAGGTCTATTGGTATGTGTATGTATGTGTGTGGATGTGTGTGAGGTTGTGTGTCTGTGTTTATGTCTGTGGGTGTGTCCCTGTCTGGGTGTGAATGTGTATGTGTGGGTGTGGGTGGGTGTGGGTGTGCGTGTATGGGGAAGTGGTGGGAGCCCGGCGCAGCAACATCACTGGGGCGAATATTTGCGTCAATGATTCTGGGCGTTACGCCCATCAGTTTGACCATGTATGTGATTATTTTATTTTGAAACAATATTTTGGAGGTTCACATTTGTGTGCACCTTGAGAAAGTTATGTGATTTATTTGTTAACACTATTTTGGAGGCTTGCATGTTTTTGTGCACTTTGAAAGATCTACGTGGGTTGTTTAAAAAAAAAAGAGAAGTATTTTTAAGGTTCACTTTTGTTTGTGTGTGCACTATACAACGAGTCATGTTTAATTTGAGCAAGTGTTTTAAAAGTTCACATACATGTGCCTATGTTTAATTTGAGCAAGTGTTTTAAAAGTTCACATACATGTGCATAATTTGAGACAGTGTTTTTAGAGGTCTAGAGGTTTATGAGATCTTGAAGTATATATAACTAATTCTACGTAGAATAAAGCAACAAGATTAAGAGTGGGTTGGCGATATATGTAATCTCTGGCTAGAGGTTTACCGCCTCTAGCATAAAAAATAAAATCGTGGGTAGAGTGACTGAAAATCGCGGCAGGGTGACTGAATGCTGCCTGACAAGTTACAGCATTTGCGCACAGAGAGCGACACAATCAGCCGGGTTGCATAGTCAATGAACAATTAAATAACATATCAGTACAGTAGATGACTTGGAATATAAGAAGGAGTGAAAGCTTCCGATTAATTATACTACTGTAATGTGAGGTATAAAGTAATTATGCAAATATTATTATGTATGTAATTCTCCTGTCTTTATTACGACTGCTACTGTAACGTTTCCTTTTGAAACAAATCCTTCTACTTGGGTTACTGGAGGCTGGTGTGCGGCCTGGAGACCGGGAGGCCTGCTTCCAAGCAGCGACCCTAATTCCCCTCCTTCCCTCCAGGTGGCGCCTCACCCCCCTACGAACGGCCTATTTCACCAACGATTTATAATGCTTATACATCACATAAGCGCTACATGGCACAGTTTCAAATAGTGCTCAATCAATCAATAGTTCCATCCTCTAGTCGAGGGTTGGATGCAATGGTTCTCCACTTGTCCCGATGTTGTGCTGTTCTGATAGACTGTGAATAATTCAAGCCTGTCCACTGTGAAATATTTGTAAACCATGATGTTCTTGGTCTCCCTCTCCCTCTGCTGCCATTCACCTTCCCTTCCAACAATGTACGGTATATTGAACTCTGACGAATGATGTGGCCAAATAGTGCTATCAAATCTAATAACCTTTCTTTCCTTAAGCAATCGGTTATAAGCTCTCTTTCCCATGAGGATTAACACATGTGGTTTCCGATATGGATTAACACATGTGGTTTCCGATATCGATTAGTGCATTTGCTTTCCCATCTGGATTAACACATTTGGTTTCCCATATGGATTAACACATGTGGTTTCCGATATCGATTAGTGCATTTGGTTTCCCATCTGGATTAACACGTTTGGTTTCCCATATGGATTAACACATGTGGTTTCCGATATCGATTAGTGCATTTGGTTTCCCATCTGGATTAACACATTTGGTTTCAAATATGGATTAATACATTTGGTTTCCGATATGGATTAGTGCATTTGGTTTCCCATCTGGATTAACACATTTGGTTTCCCATATGGATTAACACATGTGGTTTCCGATATCGATTAGTGCATTTGCTTTCCCATCTGGATTAACACGTTTGGTTTCCCATATGGATTAACACATTTGGTTTCCGATATGGATTAGTACATTTGGTTTCCCATCTGGATTAACACATTTGGTTTCCCATATGGATTATTACATTTGGTTTCCGATATGGATTAGTGCATTTGGTTTCCCATCTGGATTAACACGTTTGGTTTCCCATATGGATTAACACATTTCTTTTCCACTATGGATTAACACATTTGGTTTCCTATATGGATTAACACATTTGGTTTCCCATATGGATTAGTGCATTTGGTTTCCCATCTGGATTAATGCATGGAAGGTTTGTCACAAGCTCTACTATTTGTTTTATATTCAGCCCCCATTTGTGGTTCTGTAACTAAGACATAACCTGATCCATATAAGCAACAACAACTGTTCCTGGTTAAGCTCCCACATAGCAGCGGTCGTGCTTTCAATAAGGGCAACATGTAATCCTGGTAACACCCTGCTTTAAAACATATGCACCATTCACTAGAACAAGATGCAGTTAGCGAATGGTTGTGCAGTTTTTTTTATCACGTGAGAGCACTGACAAATGGCTAATTCTTTGTTTTGAATTATATTTCTTGTGTATATATATGTTTATATTTTACCTCGGTACTACGCCACCGGCTAGCTTCAGGCTAGCGAGAAGGAAGCACGTCAGGAACCAGCAATTAGCATATGGATCTCGCACGGTGAAGACGTGTGTGAGGTGACAGCGGTTTTTACTGACAAATAACTACGTAATTCGCGGTAAGTTGGAGGTTATTTTTTCACAGGAGTGTTTATTAACACATATAACTCTTTGGTGCAAGTTATATTAAAGTGGCGAATGTATTAAAGTAATTATTAGCGGTAAACCGACTTGGGTGCCGGTACGCTGATTTTGGGTTCGCCATTTTTGTTTATTTCTTGTCGACTCGATTATCGCTACGTTGTAGCGTTGTTTTGAGTTTAAAAAACCCAAGAATACAGGAGGATACGTATTGTTTGTGTACATATGCGTATTATTTCTTAAATTGTCGAATTAATGGTGCATCTAGTGGTGTTTTTTCGATTTTATGGAATTATTTTATAAATTAAAATACGCCGGTTCGGCGTTGTTGACGGTAGTCGGAGGAGCGAGGCCCGTAAGGGGTTTGGAACTGGATTATCGGTTTGCTCCTGCCAGGCTAAGTGTATGAAGACCTGTGGAGCGTTTATATGTATTTCTTGCGTATATATGCTTTGTTGCTTAATTTATTGAACTATTGCACATCTCGTGGTGTTTTTTCGATAAATTAATTTACGCCGTTTCGGCGTTGTGACGGTAGTCGGAGGAGCGAGGCCCGTAAGGGGTTTGGAACTGGATTATCGGTTTGCTTCTGCCAGGCTAAGTGTATGAAGAGTATATATGTTTTGTTTGGTTAATTTATTGAATTATTGTGCATCTCGTGGTGTTTTTTCGATAAATTAATATACGCCGATTCGGCATTGTTGACGTGGAACACGTAAGGGCTTCTGGAAATTAGGCTCATTTGTCTTTTTGGGATTATTTCCGCGGTCTCTTTTATGGATTCGCGTTGGAAATAATCTTGGGTTTCTTTTATAGACTCCCCATAGTTAGGCGTACGCTCCGAGTTTCGTAGCATTTTCTCCAACTTGCTGGCGCAGTAGCCGCAGGGGGGAGAAGTGTACGGAACAGAGAGTGTGGGAGGGTACCGGTTTACTGGTCCCTACCCCTCGTTTGGTTTGGTTCACACCGACCTACGACAAAATTAGCTTATCCACGCCTGTGTAGAAACAGTTCAAAACGGTTTACTACACCACTAGATGCACAATGGTTATTAAATTAATCTTTCGTGACATTTAGTCTATGCGCCATGGCTGTTTGGTAACTCTCGTTCGATTGTTTCCAGATTTCTGATGGCCACGAAGCGCGGTAAGACGGTCGCACCAGCTGCCGCAGAGGGTCGCCCACCGGATGAGTCCGATGAGGGGCAGGTGTTGGCGGTTCCTCCGTCGCCTCGGCCCGGGACGCATGGTATGTCGGATCCGGACGACAGTTGTGATTCGGTGGTGTTGCGAGTGCCGCCACTGGATTGGGAAGCCCGGATGGAGATGTTGGAGTTACAGCTCCTTAACCGTGACCAGGCTACTTTTCGTCAAAAGAAAAGGTCACCTCCTCCAGAGACTGACTCGGACGAGGAAAGAGTTGGTGGGGAAGAGGAGTTGTCAGGGGATGATGATTCATCTTCGGACCCAATGCGCCGGGTTAAAAAGAAGAAAGTCAAGAAAGCAGTGGTCTCGTCAGGAGACGACTACACAAAGGCAAGGAAGAAGGTGGTGAAAAAGAAGACAAAGAAAAGGAAGACTAAGAAGAAGAAGAAAGATTCTTCTTCAGATTCTTCTGATGATTCATCTACAACGGAATCAGATTCAGAGACTGACCGAGTGGGGTTGTTTGCGAAGATAGGTGGCAAAGTGCGCAAGAAATGCGCTAAAGAAAAAGCTAAGAAAGTCCTTACAACAACCATGATGAGAGAAACTATTAAGGGACACTTTAATACTTTCAAACCGGCCGAAGTGATCACCAGGCTGGGTGTACAGCTGACGGGGATTAAAGGTGTTCCTCATTCGCAGGTGAAGGAGATGGACAACGAGGTTCATCTGAATGAGGAGAGGAAAAGGTTTGAGTTGACTCTTTTCACAGTTCACAAGGCGGTGCTTGGGGCCTTAACAGCGGTTGCTCCAGTGGCCAATCGTATGCAAACTGAGAATAAGTTCTCTTCGCTGGCCAGAACCATGGATAAGGGTCTGGGCATGTTAACGGCTGCTGCTAACTATATTTCGAGTAGACGGTTTGAGAATGTCTTCAAGGCCGTCTGTACCGAGGCTGGTAGGGAGGTAGCCAGGTCCAAGAAAATTGTGGACAATGATGGGAAGGAATATACTCTTTTCCTTCCTCCCAAGCCGATAAAGGGAAAACCGTTGGACAAAACCAAGATGTTTGGCGGTCAGCTCCAGTATCTCTTCAAGGGAGTGGAGGCTGAAGCAAAGTATGGCAAGAATTTAGACAAAGGTAAGCCGGTGGAACCCAACACTCAGTTTCGTAGAGCTCGAGTGGATTTTTGTCGGCCCCCTGCCAGAGGAGGAAGGTCGGGACCGACTTTCCAGCCCAGAGGTCGGGGTCAGCGCCAGTCATTCGGTTGGAACGACGGAAATCGACCATTCAGGAGGGAGTTTCCTTCCACCAAGCCGTTCCCCCCTCCAGGGAACAAGTAGATAGGGCTACGCAAACTTCCATGGCTTCCAGTTTTTCCTCAAATCAAAGGAGTAGCAATGAAGATCAGGAGACTGATAGTTCCAGATTGGGACATGCAGTCATGGTTAGTAGGAGTGGCCCCCGGAGCCAAGGAACCTATACGATTCCCACAAGGCCGGTGGAAGATTCACGGAGACGTGTAAATAATACACCTCTGGGAATTCCGTTTTTCAACAAGTATTTGCAACAGTTTGGGTTAGATAAGGTTACTCAGGAGAGATTAACTTCCCATGTTTGGAGGAAAGGAACTGTTAAGTTATATTCAAGTTATTTGAAGAAATGGGGGCTTCATTGTTTGCTTATGAAGGTAAAGCCAATGAAGCCTACAATTGCACAAGTTATTAGATTTTTAAGGATGCTGGAAGATCAGGGGTTGGGGTTTGGAGCGCTGAATGCAGCAAGATGCGCTTTATCCATTATACTTCCCCGAATTGATGGACAGACAATTGGGAAACACCAAGTGGTTTGTTGGTTTTTGAGATCGGTTTACGAAAGAAACCCTCCAAAGCCAAAATATAATAGGTTTTGGGATGTGTCAATTGTGTTCACACTATTTAAGAGTTGGCCTAGTAATAGGAATTTAGATTTAAAACAGCTAGGATTTAAGCTAGCAGTATTATTGTTGTTAGTCACTGGTCACAGAGGACAGACGATTGTAGCATTGTCATTGGATGGTTTGGAGATAGATCGCAAGGAGGCGACGTTTGATTTACACCAATTGTTAAAGTCAAACCGCACAGGGGATCCATTATCTACAGTGCATTTGAACAGTTTCCCGGATGACAGACAACTGTGTGTAGTGTCTGCCATACGGGTATATTTAGCCAAGACAAAAGTTATTAGGAATTCAAGACAGTTGTTGGTGAGTTTTATTAAACCACACAAAGGTATTTCAAGAGACACTCTGGCACGATGGACCATTATTGTCCTGAAGGCAGCAGGAGTGGACACGGGACGCTACGCTTCCCATTCGACACGAGGAGCCATGGTCTCCAAATCACGACTGCTAGGGATCTCAGTGAAACGGATCCTGGCACATGCAGGCTGGAAGACTGCTAGATCGTTTGCAAAACATTACAACAAACGACTAGAAAAGTTGAGCGGCCTGGCCACACGCTTACTCACCAATTAACAAGACAGGTGAGAAAAGTTAAAAGTATTAATACTAATGAATACTGTATGAAATGTATAAAACTATATATGGTTTTGAATATGAATGAATTAAGGATAAAAATGAAGTTATGTAAAATTCTCCCTAGCCTGAAGCTAGCCGGTGGCGTAGTACCGAGGTAAAATAGTACAGTTATACGAATCTTACCTGGGTACAGATGATGGATAACTGTTGTTTTCCCGAGGTACAAGCCTCGGTTAGATGTTGGCTAGGACCCACCCTCCACACCCTGCCACATCTATCATGTTTGCTTGTACCAAGACGAAAACATTAAAGTATCCATTTGAGTTTAAGATCATTTTTATCCTGAATAAGTAGGTAAAGATTGCTGGTTCCTGACGTGCTTCCTTCTCCCTAGCCAACATCTAACCGAGGCTTGTACCTCGGGAAAACAACAGTTATCCATCATCTGTGCCCAGGTAAGATTCGTATAACTATACTATATATATTTATATATATATTATATATAATATATAATTCATTACTATTTCTGCATAGTTGTGAACCTCGCCTTAAAGTTAAATGCCTAGCCAAGGCTTTGAATGTCAAAATTCTGTCGGGCGGGCTGGTTTGACGACTGGTGGGTCAGCTTTTCAAGAGTCATTTTTAGGAAATTGAAAATCACTCCCACCCATATATATATATATATATATATATATATGTATATATGTATATATGTATATATGTATATGTATATATATATATATATAGAGAGTATAATGTATTATACGTATATAAAAGGGGCGGAGCTCTCTCATAATATTATCACGATTATTCCTCTGTATTCGACTAATGTTATTCTCCAATCGCTGACTTGCCCGCTTTTGCCCCGGTCCTTGCCTACCCCAGCGCCACCACCTGTGGGTTCCTGGCACTACTTGCCCGGGCAGTCAGTCTCTCTCCTGCTTCTGAACAGACAACAACTACACTCAAGCTCTCCCAAACAGTCTACTGGCTACCTGTTTGCTACCTTGAGGCTATTTTGTCTGGTTTTTCTTCCGCGATCCGGACGACCGTGCCTGTGAGTCGATTATCTGTTCGATTGGATAGCATCGGGATCGATCTCTACAGCAAGAATTCACATGGATGACGGTATCGTGCCTTAACTTAGATCGGTTGGTCACGTATTACGACCGTCGAGCAGCCCATAAGTGTGTCGACGGTATTCGTAGACGGGGGAGTAGGACATAATTTGAGATCAAGCATTCGACTGTCTCCTACCGAGTAGGGGGGTGGGTCGATATAGAGACAGTTATCTCGTTAACCTCCTGTATTTTTTAGGGTCCACATATAATCGACACAGATTCTTTAAACTCAAAATAATATCGCTGGAGCTATCAAGCTCTGATTTTGCAGCCAGTGTGTCGATAATATCGACCAGGAGGTAAATAATTCCTAGTCGTACGTACAGTGAGCTCAATCGACCCAGAACTTTTCCCTCCGGTTTAAAAATAACTGCTCCAAGGTCGCCGGGTGCGGGTAAGCGGAACGCTTAATCCGCTTAGCTAATCCGCTTAACTAAGGTCCACTTTCATGCTAGGCTGCCGCTATTGTTCTGAGTGCGGGTCAAACCACGACACTCAAGACCGATGTCCTTTTGCTAAAACAATCGACACACCTGTAACTAGGTCAGGTATGGCTACGCGCAGCAGCACAGCGCCATCTAAAAATGCGAGATCGGGAGGTGACGTCGACGACTTTGATTCGACCGCTTCCAACTTCGCCGAGTTGTCGCTGGAGGAGCGTGAGTCGACTGCACGCGCGGCTATCGACAAACTCAAGGCAGAGATGAGGGTTACGGCTCTGGAGGACGAACTGGACGATCTCAGAGCAGAACGAGACAGACGACGAAACAGACGCCGGACGACCGTGAGGGACGACCAACACGACTTTCAAGCTGGAACGAACCGGGACGACGCGGACGACCGACTACATCCACAGGAGGATCGACGGACGACGGACGCAGCGCCTAAGCAGCCGAGTTGGACTCTAGGCACCGACCACGTCGACTCTAAACACGGTCGATCGCGTCGACACTCACGTGGGTCGAGTAGGAGAAGGAGGCGTGATTCTAGGTCGAGTAGTGACGGGAGTTCTTCACGAAGGCGGCGCAGTAAGTGGTCATTGAGAAAATATGGGATGGGCAAGGAAGTCAGGAAGATGAACCCCCATGAACTTGTTAAGGCTTCATGCGACTGGTGCCTGGACATTACGTCACTCTCAATATCGGACTACAGATCGTTCATCCAACACATTGGTGTAATGTATTGATCTCGGGTCAAAGGTCAGACCGGGTCACGATGAGTGACGTCACCAGGTATGGTTCCAATAAACAGTTACGTTACAGAATCCATTGTGTCAATACGTCATTACATGGTGTCAGATATTAAGGTCGAATCATGGCGCTTCACGGGCTGAAACCGCCAGGATATCTCAACTTGGACGAGAAAATGGCGATCAATTGGAGGTGCTGGTTACAGGCGTACGAGATATATGCTGTAGCTGCTGGAGTATCGACAAAAACAGAACGTATTCAGTGCTGCGTATTTCTGCACGTCGCGGGGGTGGAAGCCCAAAAGGTTTATCGGACGTTCACACTGGAAGGCACAGACAAAGACAAGATAGGACCATTGGTAGACGCGTTTGCACGTTATTGCGAAGGTAAAACGAATTTGACAGTCATTCGTTACGAGTTCAACTCGTTTAATCAGGGGGAACAGAGCATGGATTCGTTTATCAGAGAACTTAAACACCGAGTGCAGTATTGCTGCTATGAACAATTGGAATCTTCGTTGCTATGTGACAGAATTGTATGCGGTATAACAGATGATGTGGTACGGAACAAGTTGTTACAAATGCCCGATCTGAAGCTGGAAGAATGTATACAGTTATGTCGACTTAGCGAGATCAAGTCCGCCCAGGTAAAACAAAGGGACGTACACCAAGTCGATGCGGTGCAAACAGGATACACGAACAGACAACGGCCTGCGGCAGGGTCGTCTCCTTGGATACGGCGATCAGCTGGTCGATATCAACAACAACAAGCGAGTCGACGAACGGGTAACAAGTGCAACCAGTGCGGTTTTACACATGCAACAGGAACATGTCCAGCGAGAGGAAAAGAGTGTTTAGGGTGTCGAAAGATTGGACATTTCATAAAAATGTGCCGATTACAACAAGCTCCAGGTAGGAATGCAGCTGTCTACGAGATTGATGTCACCGAGGACGACATCGCGCACCAAGAACAGAACATTCACAATAATGATGTAACTGGCGACTTATTTGTAGGGACTTTGTGTACTAGTGACAAGGACAACAAAGACTTATGGTACACTGTATTTTGTGTGGATGGCCTAGATATCCGCTTTAAGTTGGATACTGGCTCAGAAGCTAATATTTTACCACTAGACATGTACCATAAAATGAGTAAAGCGTGTATGATTCCATCAGTCTGCCAGTTAGTGACGTATGGTGGGCATAAAATTCGCCCACATGGGGAGGTGTCCCTTAATGTCGAGGGTCACTGCGTCAAATTTCAAGTTACGGACGCCGGGTGCGCAATTCTGGGAAAACAATCCTGTGTCCAATTAGGCTTGTTGGCGCGCTTGGATGTCTTGGACGCCGTAGAGAGTGATGCGATAGCACATCGACTGGTAAGACAATACTCAACAGTTTTTCCAGGGTCTAGGCCTCATCAAAGTTAATGCTAAGATTTACGTTGATAAGAACATATGCCCTGTAATCGACCCTCCACGTCGAGTGCCACTAGCAATTGTCGACGATGTCAAAAAGGAACTAAAAAGAATGTTAGACCTAGGGGTTATCATAAAACAGGACGAGCCTACCCCTTGGGTAAGTTCTGTGACAATAGTCCGGAAACCAGGGAAATTACGCATATGCATAGATCCTACAAGATTAAATAATGCCATTCTACGAGGCCCATACCCTGTAAAGACTGTCGAAGAGGTGGTAGCGACATTGCACGGTGCCAAATATTTTTCGGTGCTAGACGCAAATAGCGGATACTGGCAGATCGAGCTCGACACTGCTAGTTCAAAATTATGCACATTCAACACCCCGTGGGGCAGGTTCAGGTTTACTCGACTCCCGTTCGGCATCAAAACAGCGGGAGATATATTCATACAGGAAATGAATATGATTCTAATGGATCTCCCAGGCGTACAGGTTATCACAGATGATATCTTGGTACATGGGTCGACAATTGATGAGCATAACTCACGTTTAGAAGCTGTTTTGAAGCGAGCTGTTCAAGTAAACCTGAAACTGAACCCGAAGAAGTCGAAGATATGTAAAACAAATGTAAATTATGTCGGACATGTTATCACGTCAGAAGGTATCCAGCCCAATGCTGACAGGATACAAGCAATCGTCGACATGCCCAGCCCGACAGACAAACCCGCGTTACAACGTTTCTTAGGGATGATGGGTTATGTACACAAATTTATCCCCAACATGGCGCATATAACTAAACCGTTGAGACAAGTATTGAAAAAAGATATAGCTTGGCATTGGGAGTCAGAACAAGCATTAGCGTTCGAACATTTGAAATATTTGTTAACAACCGCCCCAGTGTTGAGATTTTTCAGTAGCAGGGAACGTATTGTTCTGCAGGTAGACGCGTCCAAATTTGGATTGGGTGCCACCTTGTTCCAGGATAAATTACCAGTAGCTATGGCATCCAAAGCACTAAATGAAACCCAAATCAATTATGCGGTCATAGAAAAAGAATTATTAGCCATTTGTTTCGGGTGCAATAAATTTCACGATTATATTTATGGAAACGAAATCACAGTAATCACAGATCATAAACCTTTAGTGGCCATAATGTCGAAACCGGTGCATTCCCTCTCGGCAAGAATGCAACGAATGCGTATGAGATTGCAGAATTACAATATTGAGGTACAATATTTAAGAGGTACTGAATTATTCTTTGCAGATACCCTATCGAGAGCCCACACTACAAGTGTGACCCCTGACGACCTATACGATCGGAACATGTCAATAGCTTCCATTGGGATTGATCCAGACATGGTCCAGGCCGTTAAACAGGAGACAGTGTTGGATCCAACACTACAAAAAATTGTTAACTTGTCAATACATGGTTGGCCTAATGAGGGGAAATCCCTCGACCCGGATGTTCAAATGTTTTTTAGATTTAAGGACGAGATCACCATTTCTGAAGGGATACTGTTAAGAGGTTCACAAATAATTATCCCTAAGTCGATGCGGACAGACATGTTAAAAAAGTTGCATGAAGCTCATTTAGGTGTTATAAAAAGCAAACAGTTAGCGAGGGACACGGTATTCTGGCCAGGACTGATGGGCGCATTAGAAGAGACGGTATCCCGATGTAATATCTGCCAAGAGTGTCGCAATATGCCAGGTAAAGAACCATTAATCGGCCATGAAATACCCGATATACCGTATAATAAAGTTGGAGTTGACTTGTTTCATGATGGGGATAAGGATTACATAGTAGTTGTAGATTATTACTCAAAATTCCCCGAAATTGTTGAGTTATTAAAAACTACCAGTAAGGCTGTTATTAATGTTATGAAGCAGATATTTAGTAGACATGGCATACCACGATATGTAGTGTCGGACAACGGTCCTCAATTTTCGAGCAGGGAATTTCGTGAATTTGCCATGTACTATGGGTTTGAACGAGTCTTCACTAATCCAATGCACCCACAAAGTAATGGACAGGCTGAACGTTCGGTCCAAACTTTCAAAAACATGATAAAAAAATGTAATAAAGATAAGACTGATGTGAACATAGCCATGCTCAACTACAGAAACACCCCTTTGGAAGGCGTCAATGCATCACCAGCTCAGATGCTCATGTCGAGACGTTTAAGATCACGATTACCAGTATTGAATGACCGACTAAAATCCACAATAAAACCGTCCATGTCAAGACAATTAGAACGTAGGCAACTGATCCAAAAACAATATTTTGACAACCACGCAGGCAGAGAACATTCATCTTTACAAGTGGGAGACAAAATTAGATATAGAAATTATAATAATGAGTGGGAGCTGGGTCACATAACAGATACAGGTGGCACAAGAAGAAGAGATTACACAATACGTAATAACAAAGATAATCTTATAAGAAGAAACAGAAAATTCATTTTCAAATGTCCTCATCAAATTGTAAATGATAAAATAGCAGAAAAGATCCTGTCACCCACGACAAACTCACCTTACACCACAAGATACGGTAGAGTTAGTAAGCCTCCGAAACGTTTAACATGAATGCCACATAAGATTACGTACAGTAGGTCAAACAAGGAAGGGTCACGTTCATAAATATATATATAAAAAGAGACAATTACGCAAACAGGCACACGATGACGTCACGCGGCGCCGAGAGGTCATACAAAGAACGTAAACAATAAAAGGCAGTAAGAATAGGCGTTCGTTAACAGCGCTCATGCACGGATGTTCATCAGGACGGACGTCTAATCGAAAAATAAAACAATCTTCTTAAGTAAGTATAGATAATAAGCAAACAACAATGTTGAGATGATATCGTAATACATATCTACGACAGGTAAATAGGAAGAGTATTACACTGTTCCGACGGATCGATAGATTGACGTAATCGGGAAGTAACGTAATATCACATGATGGAATATAACATTTCACATGGGGCATATCACATGATTGTTTAATTGTTGTTGTGAATATAAATGGTAGGTATGGAATAGATACGATATGATGTAAAGGCTGGAGTGCATAATATGCTTTTGATTGTATAAAGAGAAAGAATATGGAAATAGTGAATTAAGCATAGCGGATTAAGTAGTTAAGTTTGCATTGTCATTTTACTTATATTGAAGGGAAGATGTAATGTATTGATCTCGGGTCAAAGGTCAGACCGGGTCACGATGAGTGACGTCACCAGGTATGGTTCCAATAAACAGTTACGTTACAGAATCCATTGTGTCAATACGTCATTACAATTGGCTTCATCTCAACTCGGGCGCGTGAAGACCACTACAGGGACGTTGCCCATGTTGACCACGTGCTTGCCATTCGCAAGCTCGGGGAGAGCATCGGGTTCAAGGCATTCTCTAAAGCTCACCAGGATGAGAGTATAGAACACTACGGCCCCCACAATATGAAGATTAAGAGGCAGGGCGCTAACACATATAGCGCTCGGAAAAGATCACCGGGCAACAACACTAAGAAGGCTTGTTACGCCTGGAATGGCGATTCGGGCTGCCTTAAAGCTGACGATGAGTGCCGCTTCGCTCACGCTTGCTCAAGATGTGGCTCTAAGTCACACAAACGGACTAAGTGCAAAAATTGACGTGCTCGAACATTCAACATGTCTAGGCACAATGTTGAATTCTCATATAGCGCCGATCATCCTAACGATAACATTGAATCTAGGACTGTCACCCCTAACCGGACTGAACATCCCAACTCCTCTGATAATGATTGCATGCCATGTCTTGATCTTTCAGCGGGGGTCGAGATCGGGGATGGTGCGGGGGGGGTTGATGTCAGTATTATTCATGATAAGGCTAAGGTCTTGCTGTGGGAGCAGCCTGAGGGCGCCAGCAAGGCGGATCGTCTATTTGTAGAGCATACCGCATCGGGCGGCCTGCTGGTATACGTTAGCGAAACCGAGGGGGCGCCACCCAAGAGTTTTCAGGTAGATCGCAGCTGTGTTGATGGGAGCTGCACATGTAGCCACTTGATCGCGGGTAAACCGAGCCAATTAAAACCTTGCAGGTGGTTCGCTGAAATATGTCTTCGGGGCGATTGGGACCCAGATTGGGTATATCTGATGATAGGGGTCACTTTTGGGTTTAGGGTGATTAACCCAGGTGTTCAGGTCTCCTATATTCCAGACAAGCCCAGGAGGAAGGCTAAGTGGGAGCGTGATATAATTAATAAGAAATTCCTCGAGGAGGAACGTGACGGCTTAATTTCTAGGGTAGATGCCCCCCCTCTCTGCACGCACGAGGCCTTCGTCGTCCCTAAGGACGATGGCGGAGGTCGTGTTGTTATCGACTGCAGTATGCCTTCGCACGAATCCGTGAACAACTTCACTGATGAAGTCCGGACCAAATTTTCTTATAAAGGCCTCGATGATGTAACGGAGATGCTCGAGAGGGGTGACTATATGGGGACGATAGACATAAAGGACGCCTATCGTGCAGTCCCTATCCACCCTGATGACCGCCAGCGTCAAGGCCTTCGCCATGGCGATGATAACCTCGATTACTTTCTTGATAATCGTTTGAGTATGGGCCTTTCATCGAGTCCCTTTATATTTTCCAAGATATCGGACTTCATCGTGAGATGCGGTGTTCGCGAAGGCTTGGCCAGAGTCGTAAACTATCTTGATGACTTCTGTCTGGTCGGTGGGACACGTTCGGAGGTCCAGGGCGCCCAGAGAACCCTCATCCATATCTTGAGAAGACTGGGGTTTTTTGTTAACTTCAAGAAGGTCAGCAGTGTCGAGACCAAGGTTAGGTTCCTTGGCATATTCGTAGACTCTGTACGCCTCGAACTTAGCCTTCCTCCCGATAAATTAGAGAAGACATTGGAGATCCTCCGCAAACTGCGCGGGCGCAGGAAGGCCAGTAGAAGGGAGCTGGAGCAGGTTGGGGGGTTGCTCGCTCACTGTGCCAAGGTCGTCCGGGGCGGGCGGACCTTCTCTAGGCGGATCTATGATCTCATGTCTAAACTTAAGCAGCCTTTCCATAGAATTAGGCTAGGCACCGGAGTTAGGGAAGACCTCGACTGGTGGCTGAATTTTGCAAGTAGCTTTAACGGGGAAAGCCAAGATTCTTGGTAAGTTTGCCCCAGTCATATCCTGTTACAGTGATTCTTCCAAGTGGGGCTTCGGTGCCCTGCATGGCAGCGACTGGACTGTCGGCGCTTACACAGACTCAGCTGAAGACATCCTTGACAGTTACGTCGGTCATCACCACTTCCGTCCTCCGGAGGATGTCTGGACCGCCCACATCAACGTGCAGGAGATGTGGGCGGTCTACGCATCCTGCGTCCGTTGGAGTGCGGGCTGGGGCGATACCGCTGTCATCTTCGTCACCGATAGCTCTGTCGTGCAGGCAGCCCTTAATACTGGCAGGTCTAGGAGTGCCGAAATCATGCACTTCTTGCGCAGAATATTCTGGTTCTCGGTTGAATACAATTTTACCTTTACTTCTGTTTATATACGTAGTGCTGTTAACGTAGTATGTGATGCCTTAAGTAGACTGTGTGACAAGGATAGTGCCGCTAGAATCAGGAGTGTCGATGGTGCCAGAATGCTCTGTTGCAGCGACACCTTTGACCGATCGCTCGTCTCTTTCAGTGAGGGCAGCCCTGAGAGCCGAGCAGCAGCAGTACCAGCATCAGGCATACGCTCAGAACTCAACAATAGCGAGGGCCACGCAGATCAAGAAATATTTAAGATATGCTGAGCTTTTCCATTCTTCAAGGTCTCCCATACCATGCTCCGAGGAGCAGGTGGCCCTATATGCCGCCTGGTTGGCGAGGGACCTCAAGTATGTATCTGTCATCAACTACCTTAGTGGCCTAAATTTTTTCCTCAAGCAAAACGGCGGAAGGCCGATAGACTATACAAACTTTGTTCTTTCTTCCACGCTCAAGGGTATTCGTAGAGCTAAGTCTGATATACCTAGGCGTGCTATGCCTCTCCTTCCCCATATGCTTCGCAAAATCTTCGCCTTGTTAACCAATAACCCCGGCCACGTCGCCTGGCGCGCAGCAGTCCTCTGTTCATTCCGAGGGCTGTTGCGTAAGTCCCAGGTCACCTTGTCCGATGCCTCCTTATTGAGATCGGACTTCCAGTTTTATGACTGGGGCCTGATTTTGACTGTTCGTCGCTCCAAGACCATTCAGTTTAACGAGAGGGTCCTCGAGATCCCGATAGCTAGGTGTGTTGATACTGACATGTGTGCTGTTTATTGGACTGAGCGGCATTTCAGCCAGATTGCCGCTAAACCATCTCAGGTAGCCTTCCGCATTCCATGCGGCGGCGGGAGTTCCGCCCCTTTCCCTTACTCGGTCTATCAGGAGACTCTAAAGATATTTTCGGCCAGGGCCGGGCTCGATTCCGCCACCCTCTCTTCCCACTCACTCAGGAGGGGGGGTTGCACCTTCCTGTCCATGTGTGGAGCCACCATAGAGGAGCTTAAGGTCCGGGGCGACTGGGCGTCCGAAACTGTCTACTCATATCTCAAGACACCGCTCGGCACAAGGATTGTGAACGACATGAGGGTTGGGGGTGGCGCTATGCTCGAATCAGGCTGGCGTTGGGTTGGGGGGAGACGCTTAGGCGTCTCCTTGGCCTATATTTTGCTGCCCTGACGCAAATAAAGTCGCCTACCCATCACCGCCTCTTGTCTCTCTCTTGCCGTAGCCCAACTTTATAGAGAGTATAATGTATTATACGTATATAAAAGGGGCGGAGCTCTCTCATAATATTATCACGATTATTCCTCTGTATTCGACTAATGTTATTCTCCAATCGCTGACTTGCCCGCTTTTGCCCCGGTCCTTGCCTACCCCAGCGCCACCACCTGTGGGTTCCTGGCACTACTTGCCCGGGCAGTCAGTCTCTCTCCTGCTTCTGAAATTTTTTATTTATTTTTTTCCGGTAGCCTATATTTTGCTGCCCTGACACAAATAAAGTCGCCTACCCATCACCGCCTCTTGTCTCTCTCTTGCCGTAGCCCAACTTTATATGTATATATATATGTATATATATGTATATATATATGTATATATATATATATGTATATATACGTATATATGTATAATATATATGTATATATCTTATATGTAATATATATGTATATATATATATATATATTATATGTGTGCATTCTATGTGATTTTTCTTTTCACTGTGCATTACATATATTGATTTCACACACATTTGACCCAATCTCCCTAATCGTCGAGAGCGCTGTCTCGCTATGGATTTGTCTTTAGGTATATATATATATATATATATATATATGTGCGTATGTATATATATATGTATATATATGTATATATTTACATATATATATATATGTGCGTTTGTATATGTATGTATATGTATATATTTATATATATATATTTATATATATGTATATATTTATATATTTATATATATATATATTTTGGGGGTACATTTGTTAATTAAGCAGGTGAATTTTGAACTGCGGACAATTGGTCTTCCTCATTCCTCTGCTCCTTGCCCTATCTCAGTAATGCCGAACACTAGGGCTAGGTAGCGACACGTATCAGTTTTTTTGTAAAATCATTGGTTTGACTCAAATATGGTTCAAACCGTGGGGGTTCTATTCACATCATCTACCGAAATGGTAGGCATGTGCTGAACTCATCTGGCACCCTGGGGGTTCGAATCCCATCACCTACCGAAATGGGAAGTGCCCACATAACTCATTCGGCCACTCAGTCAGGTATGATTTGCCCTTAGAAACACAAATATCCAACAACTGTGTTGATCCTAATTACACCTCTGCTGGTGAGTCGTCTACAACTAGTACAAGGGCAACGCTATTGGTTGAGTGGGTTCACTAAAACCAGCTGTGCACAACTGGTTCATCAAAGGCTGTGGTATGTGCTATTGTGTCTGTGGGAAAGTGCATATCAAAAAAACCTTGCTGCTTATCGGAAAGAGTACCCTATCTGGCAGCAGTGCGTTTCCTCCAAAAGAAGTATGTCAGAATGACTGCATGTTTGACGTCCAATAGCCGACGATATTATACAAAAATCAACGTTCTCTAAAGGCGTTGTTAATTAAAAAAAGCTTTTCTTTACTTTTGAGTTGCGTAATGCTATCAGACATGTGCTATTTGTCCAACTGGAAAGAAGGGTTATCTACTTCCCAAAACCATTGGCAACCACAAAGCAATATGTTGTAATCCCGATCTGAGACTTTATGAAAACCACGACCCCTCAAACCCCATCCCCCCCCCCCGCCCCACCCATCTCCCCAGCCTTGTCTCTAGAAGTGTCTGGCTTGACCTCATTTGACCCTATAGTGTAATTCCAGTGTTGCCACAGGTGGCGCAAACGTGAGAGTAATACCAATAAGCACAGCTCTGGATGACTTGAGAGGTCAAGTCAACTGACCTCAAAAACACGTGAAGACACATATTTCATGCACATTAGGGGAAAACCTCTATTTGCTCCCTGAGAGAGTGCCGCTGGTAACTTGCGAAAGCCAGCAGCACTTCAACACTTTTGCAGGCAGCTTTCATGAAAATATACCATCAAGAGAAACCTGAAGCTGAGAGACATTAAGACCCACTCATGGACATCACTCTCACAGCAGAGAGATAAATGGAGAGCGGCAGTCAAGTAATGAAAGCAGTCTTTGTCGCATTGCGACCGACAGCATGATGATGATGAGGGGAAAAATAGCGAGATTTCATTGATGCATTATTACCACGTAAAAATTATGTACATTATTTATAGGCTGGAAAACAAATAGAAATGACCGTGAACATTATATAAAATTTAACGAGCGACTCACAATTTTCTACAAGTGACTTCCTAAAGACTGATCCACAAGTCACCGTTCCCCATATGTGTGTGTTGTTGTTTTATGTCCTAGCAACATTTAATCTAAGGTCATATCAGGACGGATACTAACATGTGACAGTGCACATTTATGGCAACTTTATAGTGCTGCCCCACTGGGAGACCAGACCGCCATCACGATGATCCGATATCCCACACAGTCACATTATTCTGACACTGTGCTAACCGGTCCTTGTCCTATTCTAGTAATGCCGAGCGCCAGGCTAGGTAGCAACGAGTATCAATTTTAAAAGTCCTTGGGTTGACTCGGCTGGGATTCGAGCTCCCGATCTTTCGCATTGCCTTCGGTCCATCCTCCAGATATAATTTGCATTTGGAGCTTAGCTAAGTATAAAGGAACCAAACCCGACATATTGTCTGTGTACACAATGCATTATGCCCTGATAAGTGTAACCAACCAGTGGTCCACAACTGGTTCATCAAAGGGTGTGGTATGTGCTGTCCTGTCTGTGTGAAAGTGCATATAAAAGACCCCTTGCTGCTTATCGGAAATGGTAGCCTATGTGGCAGCAGTAGGTTTCGTCCAAAGAAATATGTCAGAATGACCCATATGTTTGACCTCCAATATCCGATGATGTGCTCTAGAGCCATTGTTAAATAAAACAAGCTTTACTTTCATAATAAGCGTAACAAATTTAACTCAACTCCTCCTGTCCGTTGCGTCTTCGTTCCAGTGAAGTAGTTTTTGTTGTTGTTGGTACATTAGTTGTTTAAGCAGGGGGAATATCAGTCGCAGACGACTGGTCTTCCTCGTCCCACTGCTCCTTGCCCTATTCTAATAATGCCGAGCTTCTGGCTAAGAAGTGACAAGTATCAATTTTTAAGTCATTGGTTTGACTCGACCAGGATCCGAACCCACGATCAACAAACATGGGAGATGTGCGCTCTGACTCATTAAAACGTGAGTCACGTTTCAGTTACTAGTTTCCGCTCTCTGAGCGCAGGGTGTCCGTATGCAAATATGCAAATATGCAAATATGCAAATATGCCAATATGCAAATTGTCCCCGAAAAATTGTTACTGGAGGGTTGGTGACCTTTGATTCCGAGATCATGGGAGTTGCGTTGACAGTGGAACTGATTCATGAACAGCTAATGCTTAGGTCACAAATGATGCGGTCGCCGTACGGTGCTGCGGTATGCGGTGTGGCTTACAGTTTATGCATATGTTACGGCGTTACAGTCTGCAGTTTATCTATTCACAAATCGTATGGTCACAGCAAGGCGCTTTGGGCTTTGTGTTTAACTTTATACCTGTATTTAATACATTAAAACGTTGTAACTTTCTTAATATTGATCACACAAATATGAATATCTTACCATATTGATATTCATTTTAAGCCCTTTTCACATATGTCAAAAAAGGTGAACATACGGTGTTGTGGCATCCTTGCCACAGCTTGTGGCGTTGCGGTTTTGCAAACATAAGATAACTTCAACTTTAAAAACCGCATGCCCTTGCAGTGAGCAAAAACTGTACGGTCATCATACGGCGACCGCAACCCACCGTACGATCGCCGTACGGTCTGGCTGATGCGGCGACTTACGGCTGCCGCAAACATGCCGCAAGGCATTTGTGACTAAGGTTTAAATTGGGCTGATTTTATCTGTAGCACTCTCCATGCCTGTCAGTTTGCCTGATAGCCTGCCTGCATGGCTGAATGGACACAGCGTTTGCTTCCTGTTCGGCAGGTAATGGGAGCGAACTGCAGGTCATGTATGTAATTAATTAATCTCTGACAGAGTCTAAGCAATGACTTATCACTTTCTAGCCTGGCGCTCAGCATTGCTAGGATAGGGCATGGACTGGTTTGCTCCATTTCCGGATAATATATTTGTTTGTGGGGGTTTTACTTCCTGACAACATTTAGGCTCATATCAGGATGGGTTCCGGCTTGTGACAGTGAGACACTCCTGGTGACTTTATAATGTTGCCCCACTGGAAGACCGGGCTGCCGTCACCAGGACCAACTCAGGTGCATTATTGTTCGTCTTTGGAATTGTAAGTCTTTTAAATGGTTTACATAGATAAGTCGTTTAATGCTTACAATTCCATACATATATACATACACTTGGTAGGTTCAACAACTATACAGCATGTAGCTTACACAGGGTCAAGGCAAACCAGTCTTGTTGAGGGTGATGAAAACCGAAAATATTGCGCCTAGAGCAGGATTCAAAATCACATTTCTTGCCATTCTTGGACTAGCATGCTAACCATTACACTACCTATGTTCCCTGATGCCATCACCTTATCCACCCCTGCCTATCTATGCGGCTTCTTGCCTGAGAGGTCAGTTGCAGACTACTACAATTCTCCCAATCTAATGGCCCTGTCACACTACGACATAATGCGCCAGTGCAAGGACAACGTGAAAATTTGACACGTCAACATTCTCGGCGTAATATGTAAATACGGGCCCAAGTTGGACGTCAATGCTGCGTAGTTGACGTAAGCGTAACGTCGGTATAGCGTAGTGACAACGAGTGAGGACAAAGGAATTATTAATTGTGTCAACATGAGGATAGCGAAACCCTGGCGTGGTGCCAGCTTGGTGTGACAGCAGTGGTGGCTTAGCGTCGACCAGACGTGATCACACCCACCCTAACGTCGCCACGTCTGACTCAACCGTTTTTTCCGACGTGAGTCGATGTCGCCACACCGCGATACTAGTGTCGCGCTGACGTGAGTCCAGCATCGCCAGCATGATGACAGCGCGTGCTTGAGACGCTCAGCATGAGCTGAATGTGGGCCGACGTCAGGAAAAGCAAGGTCTTTATATACTCAAAGGCAACACATTCACAACATCTTCACAAAACATTCAACAACGTTCGAAGGACGTCACAGATGTTATGCGCACGCTAGACGCTCGTCAATGACGTCAGGACACGTTTGTGAAACGTTCGAGCTATGTTAGGTATGCGTCACGGACACGTAAGACCTACGTTGTGATCTGTTAACCCCCACGTTGTCTTAGCACGGGCCACACGTTCCTTCTGCCTGTGTGTCACTCTGACATAATGCAAAATTGATCTTACATAGTCGACGCAGCGCTATCGCAGGTCTAACATCGGTGTAGCTTGAGTGTAACGTCAACCCAACGTAACTGCATCACATCGAGCTACGTCGAAAGTTTTGGACATGTCCACAACCTTGACGCGTGCCACCGTAACTCGACGTAACCTGGCGTCTCTCGACGTATCTCGACGTCTGCCTAACGTAACCATGACGTAACCTGCCGTTCCTCAACGTAATGACCAAAATTCACCTACGTCGGCTCACATTAGCTTGTTACGTCGTAGTGTGACAGGCCTATTACACACACTCCGGCTAATCTGGATCTCACTTATTCACTATCACTCAACACTTTCTTGCCCGTCAATTCATATACTCCCCCGCACACACACACACCCACACACACACTCACTCACTCACTTACTCACTCACTCACTCACTCACTCACTCACTAATTCACTTACACACACACTCCCCCACCCACCCACACCCACTCCCACACACCCACACACACACCCATTGTCCATTTGCACCTGCGGCAGGCACGCACTGCAGCTGATAATAATATACTACGCCCCCCTCCCCTCCTCTCGCCGCACTCACCCACGCACCCGCCCACCCTCCCACCCAGGCAGTTTGCTCCCTTGACGACGTGTGTGAGCAGTAGGCGTAATACCCAGTGTACCCTAGCCGGCCTCCCACGTGCCCGGCAACGTGAGTTGCTCGCCCCGCCGGAGTGGAGTAGAGTCCCGTCCAACTGTTCGACAAAGTTCTCACATAAGCCGCTGTCAACCGAACCTCTCTCAACCGAGGCACTGTCAACTGAGGCACTATCAATCAAACTATTGTCAACCGAGGCAGTGTCAACTGAGATACTGTCAATCAAACCGTTGGCAATCGAGGTACTGTCAACTGAGGCACTGTAAACTGAGGTACTCTCAACCAAGGTACTGTCAGCGGAGGTACTTTCAACCAAGGTACTGTGAACCGAGGCACTGTCAAGCGAGGTACTGTCAACCGTGACACTGTCAGCCGATACGCTGTCATCCGAGACACTGTCAACCGAGGCACTGTCAATTTAGTCACTATTATTGTTAATCGAGCCACTCTTGATCGAGATACTGTCAATCGAGGCACTGTCAGTTGAGGCACTGTCAATTAAACGAATGTCAACTGATTAACTGGCAATCGAACCACTGTCAACTGAGCCACTGCTAATTGAAGCACTGTCAATCAAACCACTAGCAGCCAATCGGATGTAGGTTAACCTTTAAATAAACTAAGCAAAACTTTGACCTGTATAGATCTATCTAGGGAGGTGGGCAGTGAGTCTCCACCAACACCAACACCACACCAACGCCAACACCAACACCATACAAGACGACCCCACCGGCGGGAGGACGGCCACTTCCGGTAATCTGGGATCGAGGCTACACTTGGAGGTAATCGGACTGAGGACCCCCCGGGAGAGAGTGTTGAATGGGCAGGAACAGTCGCCAGGTGGCGACCCTGCCGGAATTGAGGCTGCCCGCGTAGACGATTTCCACCAGCCCGCCCTCTAACAACAACGGAAGAACTGATATCGTGGGTTGCAGCTGACTGTGCAATTGCTCCGTGGAAAAAGGTCTCTTTTAGAGGATTTCCACCACCAACCCGTCCCCTGACAACAACAACAACAACAACAATGGAATGACTAATATTGTCGGTGGCAGATGATTGCGCAACGTGCCATGTGGAAAAGGTCTCTTTTAGAGGATTTCCATGTCCAACCCACCCTCTGACAACAACAATGACTGATATTGTGGGTGGCAGCTGATTGTGCATCGTGCTATGCGGAAAAGGTCTCTTTTAGAGGATTTCCACGACCAGGACCATCACATATCTTCCTTATGCTGGTAGTGTTAAGAATTAATGGTGTGGGGAAAGGTTTATTGACCTGATCTAGCTGGTGGCTGGTGTGTCAGTCAGTCAGTACTCCCGCAGTGTGTGATGTGCGCCTAGCCTCTTACCGCAGACCAGCATCCCCGGTACTAGAGGATGGAGGATGGACGAAGGGTGGCTTGGGTGATATCTATGCTACACGTGTCTCTTCTCAGGAATGAGGTTCCAGCCGCCATCTTACTGTCCGATTTATCTGTCGCCGACTGCTGTACTATCTGTGACCTCTTGCGCGACTAGTTTCTAGGCTGCAGAGTAATCCAGCAGTATCTGACCTAGTTTCGTTTGCTTCATGTGGATTTTTTTTTTAGTCATTTTGTGAGGGTGCTTCTTATTTACTGGCCAGGCTGCTGTACATTTATTTGATATTGACTCAGGTATTTTGGGGGACAGCCGTTGATGCTCTTGTTTTTTTGTTGCTTAGTCGGGTTGGTTAAGGCTCAGCATTAAGCCTTCATACATAATAGGACAGTCATACATAATAGGACAATTTAATATTGGTCTATGGCTGTCAGGTTTTTTGGTTAGTCCTATTGGTTAAGGCTCACTATTAAGACAAGGACAACCATACATAATAGAGCAACTTAAGGTCAATCTATAACTGTCAGGTGTGTTGGTTAGTCAGGTTGGTTAGGGCATAGTATTAAGACAAAGACAACCATACATAATAGAGCAATGTAAGGTCATACTATGACTGTGTTTGTTGGTAGTCGTGTTGTTAAGGCTCACTATTAAGACAAGGACAACCATACATAATAGAGCAATTTAAGGTCAATCTATGACTGTCAGGTTTGTTGGTAGTCGTGTTGTTAAGGCTCACTATTAAGACAAGGACAACCATACATAATAGAGCAGTCTATGATTCAGTCAGGTTTGTCAGTTAGTCAAGTTGGTTAAGGCTCAGCATTCAGGTAAAGAGACTAGCGCAACCATACGTAACAGGACAATTTAAGGTCAGTCTATGACTGTCAGGTTTGTTGGTTAGTCAAGTTGGTTAAGGCTTAGTATTAAGGCAAAGAGATCAGCGCCACCATACATAATAGGACAATTTAAGGTCAGGCTATGACTCTGTCAGGTTTGACGGTTAGTCTGGTTGATTACAACTCAGCATTCAGGTTACAAGACTAGAGCAACGATACACAATAGGGAAACTTATGGTCAATCAATGATTCTTTCAGGTTTGTTGGTTTGTCCAGTTGGTTAAGACTCAGTATTAAGGTGTAAGGACAAGGCCAACCAAACGTCTTTCTGATAGAGGGCGTTGTGTAGAAGTCGGTGTGAAAGGGGTTACTCCTAGCTAGAGCAGTAGAGGCACTTTGGCTACACACCGACCAACTATATATGCTGTATAAGAATTATTCGAGTATAATTGTCCGGAATACCCCTCCCCCAAGATCTCCTCAGTTCCACCCTCAGTCATCGGGTGCTGGAGCCTGGCCTAGTCATCTACTGCTCCAACCTACTCAACCTCAGCTCCGACAGTGGCGCCACATCCCGCTCCTCTCTGTAACGGCCTCCTAGCCTCATTCATTCATTGTACCGCTGAAATTATATATGCATACATAGCACATGTTGTTCACCACCACCACCACCACCCCGCTACACACATACAAACACCAACACACTGCCAATATCCTGCTTTCTTTTGTGACGCTGGGACTGTCAGCTTCGTTCTGTGTCAGCTAGTCACTGTATACTACCACCCGAAGCAGTCCAGCACCTGTACACAGTGTGTGTGTACGTTGTATGCAGCGCCAGTGTATTCTGGGAGAGACCATTATATATAAGCACTGCGTATCGCCTATACAGCCCAGGCAGTGGTGGCACTGGCAAATACTACTACAGTAAACCCTCTAACAGACCACCTCCGCAGATCCACCACTCCCCTATATTGATCGCTTTATTTGTGTCCCAAACGACCGCCCATACAATACCATTGTAATGATACAAAAAAACACCCTAAACCGACTACCTCCCTAAATGGACCATTTAATGTCAGTTCCATGGTCGGTCGATTTAGAGAGGTGTTACTGTACTATCCGCGGATTGATACATCCAGGTGGCAGTAGTTTGGTGACTTTCTGAACCACATCAATAAATTATCACCTCCCAAATGGTCATGACAAAAATAACATTAGCTGTTGCCCCTGCGAATAGCAGCACATCGTAGCTATCCAAGGTGTGTTGGCGAACTGTCATCTGTGAATTAGGGGAGCTGCTTGAGGGCAGACCTCCAGCTCTCCAGGCTGCACCCCCACCTCCAGTAACCTAACTACACAAGAACATATCAACAAGGAGGTTACAGGAATAGATGCAGAGATTAATAGAAATATAAAAACAAGGCAGGAGAATTACATACATGAATAATATTTGCATAAGTAGTTTATACCTCATATTGCTTTAGGGTTTACACTTTGTATTTGCAAGGTGTTCCTGTGTGTTAGTTCATCACCCCCCACCTCTGCGACTTTGGAATTCCACTGCTGTGTATAACTTACAGCATCATCAAAGGCCAGTTGCTCTCATACCATGTCTATGTGGTGTGGGAGCTTAAAAATCACTTGGGTCGGTAAAAGTGTAGGCTCGGGCTTTCTATCGACAAACTGTATAATGGTGAAAACAAGTCTATTCATGATATGCAGTATAAATCTTCAATCATTCTCTGAGCAGTTGCTTTAACTTATTCATTATATTTACCATCATTTTCCAATAGCTGTTTTCGTAGCATTTCCTCACCTCCACTCCACCGTTGGAGAAGTTGGGTCTTTTTGTTTCCTATTCGTGCCGATTTATGGCCAATTAGATGTTGGGCTTGGTGATAGCGTCGTACTAACTTGGTGATTTGATTGCGTTTAAGTGATTAGTAAACCGGTCTCTTAGTGACGTGTACCCAGTCTATTAATGTTGCATAGTCTGACCTATATTAGGTTGATTGTTATTATCTACCTTGCTTTAGTTTAAAGTAACCTTTAATTTTATTGACTAACTTTGGAGATATTTGAAGTGAAAACATTCCACATTAATTTTGGTGTGCACGGCCAAATTCTGACAGCGAATATGCCTCAGCAGTAAGAGGCTTTGTTGAATTGACCTGGTTTCCCTCTTCTATGCCATACTGGATGTTTAATGAGTGCATTAGTATCTAAGTTGATTATGTTGAATCAAATCTAGCTGAGTGTTTTGCTATAGAAAATGTTTTGCTTTCATCGGACTAGGCAGCTTGAATAGCTCGTGAAGGGTATAAACAAACACATACACACACACACCCACACCCACACACACACACACACACACACACACACACACACACACACACACACACACACATGCGTCACCACTACCACTAACACAGAGACCACAGCGGCTGTTGACGTGAGGCCGGGAACAGTGAAGCGTGTTAATAATTAAGCAGTTACATTCGGTGTCAACTGTCCACTGATGTTATTGATTCGCCAAGCCATTATATACACACAGACTGCGTAAGCGACTGCAGAACTAACTGAACCGCCCTACCAGCCAATGCCAGTTCGTTCTCACGAGAAGAACCCGGGAACAATGTGATCTCATAATAGAACCAGCGGGAGCGAAGAAACAGCTAAAACCGACACCGAGAAACTGGGCGCTATCATAAAATATCGATTTTTGTTTTTGTTGCTGGTATTTCTCTCCCTCCCCTCCCCCCCAATCCGTCACTTCCCCACGAGTGCTGCGCGAGTTAAGGAAGGAAATGTACTCACAAACGTGGTTTAATACGATCAATTAAAACCACACCTTCTGGAAAGGAATCGGATTAGTTGGTGTTGTAAATAAAGGAGAGAGAGAAAGAAAGAAATAAAGAAGGATAGAAATAAGACAGAAAAGAAAAGAGAAATAAATAAAGAAAGAAAGGAAGGAGAGGAAGGAAAGAAAGGAAAGAAAGTAAGAAAATAAGAAGGACTGAAATACAGAAAGTAGGAAGGAGAGAAAGACGGGCAGAAGGAAAGAAAGAATGGCCAGAAGGAAAGACAGAAAGTGAAAATAACAGAAAGAAAGAGAGAAAGGAAAAATACAGAAAGAAAGAAGGATCGAAAAAAAATACAGAAAGAAGAAAGGACAAAAATAAAGAGAAAAAGAATAATATTTAAAAAATAACCCAGGAAAGAGCAGAGAACAAAACAGAGGAGAGGGGGACAAATAAAATCCATAGTTCCAGTTCCTGCCCTCTCACTACTTCTCCAGGCTCTCTAGACCCCCCCCCCCCCTCCCCCCAGCTCTCTTACCTGCCAGTGTGCATAGGCTGTGAGTGGTTGGGACTTCCCCATGGCAACTCGCGGCCCCCCGCCGAGCATTCTGGAGGAGGGTCCAAACTCCGAGCCTACCCCTCTCACCGGGACTCAGGCTGCTGGAGGCGGCCAACGCGCCCGGAGGAGACACATCACGGCCACCCTGGAGGCCAACTCCCGGGCCAACCGTGGAGGCGGCACCCCGGCGGCGGCAGGAGGAGGAGGGCCGGGACCCGGGCCGGGGGGAGCTGGCCTTCTGCAGGTGCTAAGCCCTTCCCCTGGACTCGCCCTTACGACGCCGATAGGTGGCGCCACTACCGGGGCCGCGTCGCCGCGAGCCGGCAGCACACTGTCCAACCACTCCCCGATGCGACTCAAGCCCAGTCCCCGACCGTCGGTATCGTCGCGTCGCAGTAGCATCCTTTCGACGACGACGTGGTCGCAGAGTCGGCGACCCAGCTGGGCGGTGCAGCGCGATGGCGGTGCTGGGGAGGAGGAGGGGGAGGACGAGGAGGACCGAGGGTCCTGGAGAATTACTGAGACGACGCTAGTTGAGGGAAACATCTTCAAGAGCATGGCAACACTGGCAAGTCTCTTTCACCATCTTATATTACTCCAGGGGAAGCACTTATGGTTAGGGGCGGAGAGGGACGTAGCTCAGGTGGTAACGTGTCCACCTGTGAAGGTGTGGGTCATCCTATCAATCCTGCTCAGTGGACCCAATTGCAGTTTGGGCTATTTTCCGTTCCAACCTGTGGTCTACAACTGGTTCATTAAAGGCTGTGATATGTGCTTCCTGTCTGTAGGGAAATGCATATAAAATTCTCCTTGCTGCTTATCGGAAATAGTAGCCTATGTGGTGGCAGCAAGTTTCTCTACAAAGAAATATGTCAGAATGACCATATGTTTGACGTCCAATAGCTAATGACACAAAAATCAATGTGCTCTAGAGGCGTCGTTAATAAAACAACCCTTACTTAATAGTTAGGAGTCCTTCACAATTATCAACCCGTCCTGATATGATCTTAGATGTTGCCAGGACTTAAAACTCTAACAACCAACCAATTATCGACATTCTTTACGAGTGTACAAAATATACAAATGTTCAATACCTCCACTCCCCTCCCTCCACCCCGTCCCCTTCGTAAAGTGTACAATAACAATGTTGATATTTTGCAATTATTTTTATCCGAAATTAGAGGACCGAGTTTAGGTAGAAATTGAATCACCAAACCCTGAATGTTCCAGTGTTCTCACATGTAGTACAGTGTACCTTTATTCGCTGAATAACAATATTTACTTACTCAAATTCTTTTTCAAATTTAAATATGCAGCTTTAATCTGACAGACAAGTTTTGGAAAGCGAACGGTTGGGTTGGTCTTATCTCCCCCCCCCCCCAACCCCTAATATACGGTGTGTACTCTTCTGAAAATGTAGATACTTGTGGTGGACTGGTGGTGCCACCTATGTGTTGGTACTTGGTTGTATTTATGCGGTAGTAATATCAGTTACTCTGGTGCGACTGACACTGGTCAACATCAGGTGGAGTAGAGGTGGGCTGAGCTGGCACCATCAGTACAATATTGCGTCTTGTGGAGTATAGCAATAATACTACTAAGTAATATTCCCTTCCATATCTTTATACTCGCATAATACGTTATACATCACATATACATATGTGATGTATAAGCATGATGCGAGTATAAATGCACGGAAGGGATTATATGTTTATTTCCTACCCTAATACTGATGGGGTGGCTTACCTGATGTATGCCCCCCCCCCCCCCCTCCAACCACGTGACCGGTGGCTCCACCTCCGGCACGCCTCTATCCTGGATGCTACACTGTCACTTGCACCCGAGATGGGAAGGCAAAAATACTGGAGCTGGAATGGCTGTGGCGTCGACATCTCCCCCACGATCGGTGGCCAGGATGATCATGTCATATACGTATATAATATATGACATGATCTTCATCATAAAGGACCCTTATTGGTTGGGCAGTCTACGTTCAAATGTACTTGAAGTGGACTCAGTTATTAAATAAAGCGACATGGAAGGCGGTGCATGTCTAAATCTAGGCCACGTCCGAAGTGCTTCGCTCTGGACGTGGTGTGCATGCAGCCCCTCCTTGACGATGTGGGGGTCGATTAAATAAACTCAGGAATCTGGATCGAATAGAGAGGTACACAGAGGCTTACAAGCCAAGCTGGCGCGGTTCAATAAAAACATATCATTTTGATTGCGCTTTGACTTTTCTCATTCTGCGAAGACCAAATGTTTAGATCCATGTCATATTCAATGTTTGTTTTTTGTTTTGTATTATTTGTTTATTTATTAATAATTCAAGCCGGGAGTAATTTCAATTTAGGATAATTGGTCTTTCTCAGTACACTGATCCAGTAATAACATCAAGTACCAGGAAAACTAGCGATAAGTATCAGTCTTTGGGTGGGCTAGGCCCGATATACTGCTCAGTCACATTATCCTGATGCTGAGCCAACCAGTATGTGCTGTATGCTAATAATGCCGAGCGCCTGGCTAGGAAGCGACAAGTATCAATTTTTAAGTCATTGGTTTGACTCAACTCGGGTTTGAACCCATGGGTTCGAATCCCGAGATCTACGAAAACGGGAGACGGACGCTCAACTTATTCGGCCATCCCGCCTGGTATGCTGGTATGACACAATGTTGCTGAACAACTGACCAGCAGGTGCGAATGCTGCCCTCTAGCGGCGAGGTGATGTATTAGATTAGTGGCGCCACCTATGTGCAAAAATATATATTCACGCACATATGTAGCATCATTATCTTCATATTTGAGCGTCCGTCTCCTGTTTTGGGAGATCGGGGGATCCGAACCCATGGGTTCGCGGGTTCGAACCCTGGACGAGTCAAACCAATGACATACAAATTTATATTTGTCGCTTCCCAGCCAAGTGCTCATTGTTATCAGGATAGGGCAAGAACTGGTTGGCTCGGTGTCAGGATAATGTGACACAGTGAGATATCAGGTCATGGTGCTGACAGCCTGGTCTCTCAGTGAGGCAGCACTATAAAGTCGCCATTAGTGCGCACTGTAACAAGTCGGTGCCCGTACTTATGTTTGGTTTCCCCTCACAATATAGACGAAAAGCTTCTATTAATGGTGCGATCTTGTCTCGTTCAGAAATGTCAATTTTGAGTGTTAGGTGAACCTTCTGTGCTTTCGTTCCTGCCACATGAAGGAACACGCAGCATTGCACTTTTTCAGATTTTTCTGCTGCAATGGCATAAATTTCATATGCATGCTGCCACTGACTCCAGTTCAATGATAAATTACCTTCCAAGTTGAGTGGTACAGGGGGTTTTACTCCTGATAGCGCCATAGTACTTGGTTATTCTTCCTCATCTGACACCATGTAAGATACGAGTTGACACTCTGAGTTCTAATTCATGACTGGCTTTATTTACTAGTCCCGTTGCCATGCAACGTTCCCTGGTATCTTGTTACTCTCATGTCATCGGGTGGTTCACATACATTACAGTTGGCTCAGTGTCGGGATAATGTGACTAAGTGAGATATCAGGTCATGGTGCTGACAGCCTGGTCTCTCAGTGGGGCAGCACTATAAAGTCACCATGAGTGCACACTGTGACAAGTCGGTGCTCATCATGATATGACCTTAGATGTTGCTAGGACATAAAAGAACAAACAAACAAAATCTTCATCATCGATCCATAACAATGAGTGTCATTGAGACAACACAGATGATTTTTCAACCAGTTTTCGTCAGTTTTCCCTGTTCTCCACTGCCCTCTGGGACTTGCCGATCTCCAGGCATGTCCATTCATCGATGTTGTCTTCCCACCTTTCTTTGCCTTGTTTTCTTCCCCCTTTCATTGTGCCTTGCAAGATGGTTTTGGCCGGACCTGATGAATGGGAAATATGGCCATACCACGGCAGTTTGCATCTCTTTACGATCGCATCGTGACTCTTGGGTGAAGTACAACCTGACAGAACCCATCCCTCTCCAGGTCGAACATGTCGCTGTTAAGTTCATAGAACCTAATGGGGCTGTCACACTACGACATTTCTTTCCAACGCGCGTCGACATGTGTCATTTTTTGCCGAAACATCGGGAAACGTCGGGAAACGTTAGGGGGAGGTTATGCGAACGTCGGTACATGTCGGTACACTATCCTGGACGTTGACAGTCGCCGGAGGACGTCGGCGAGCGTAGCAGGTCGCTAGATGTTTTTAGCATGTCAAAAAAAAAAAACGTCCGACAGTGCGCGCAAATTTATGGGTGAGGACGTTACGAGGACGTTATTTTAGGCGTATGTCAAAACACACCCAAAGCACATTAGAAGAACGCTGGCAGGACGTTCCGTAACGTCGATTGACATTGATATTGTGTTGGGGGGGCAGTGCTGATGAGCATTATGTGATGAGCGTTCTGATAGCGTTCTGCTAGCGTTTTTTGTGAACGATTATGGAACGGTTAGCGAACACGTCGTCAGCTCAGACAGCTTCATTGCGACAACCTGACAATTCCAAATTGTTTTTGTTTTGCTGAAACGTCGACACCAGTTGGCTGCGTGCTAACAACATGCTACTCACACGCTGCGCCAACGTCCAATTTCCCCATATTTCCCCTTTAATTTTATTTTCAACGCTGACGGGCCGCCGGAAAAAGCGTTGTAGTGTGACAGCCCCATTACCGCCCATCTGACCCTTGTCTTCGTACCATGAAGCTAGCTGCCCAGTGATGCCATGTTGAAACCAGCTATTTCACCCATAACTGGGAGACTATGGAGGGCGAGAATGTCTACCTTCCCATATAGGTCAACGGGATTTACCCACTAGCACCAAATATATATACAGTAAAACCTCTCTAAATCGACCGACCATGGGACCGAAATTAAATGGTCCATTTGGGGAGATGGTCGGTTTAGGGAGTTTTTTCGGTATCGTTTTGTACGGGCAATCATTTGGGACCCAAATAAAGCGATCGATATAGGGGAATAATCGATCTGTGGAGGTGATCGGTTAGAGAGGTTTTACTGAATATATAGCAGTTGTAGTGAATAGCTTTCTTGTTTAGGTAGCTCGTGCGATCTGTGTGAATATCAACTGATGTAACAACATTGGAAGACATAGGCAAACAGTATTATAATCAAGAAGCCTTATTGTACATACATGTAAGTGTAGTCATATCAAATGTAAGTCAGTGAGCGGAGTAATTCCAGGTAGACCGAACATGTAGCTCTGGCTTCGCCCCATTGCCACTCACTGTACTCGCCCCCCCCCCCCCCCCCTCCGCACCCCCACTTAGATTCATATGTATCATTGTATGACTCGACATGTACACCATGTTTCTTTGTCGTTGACCCATTTGAAGTCGCTCCACCCATTCATTCCACACACACACACACATGTCACCACCAACACACACACACACATGTCACCACTAACACACACACACACACTTCACCACTAACACACAGACCACAACAGCTGTTGACATGAAGCCAGGAACAGTGAAGCATGTTAATAATTAAGCAGTTACATTTGGTGTCAACTGGCCACTGATGTTATTGGTTTGCTCGGCCATTATACACACACGCACACAATGCTTATGAGTCCAATGGTTTTGAGTTTCTGTCATTTTCCTGAGATAAATATATTAAATTGATTATCATAATCTACGTTACTTTAGTGTGAAGTAGCTTTTATTTTAATGGACTACGTTTTGAGATATTTGAAGTGCAAACATGTTTTTTTTTATATAAATTTTTTTTTTATTGAGGCTGTATTTATACTGTCCATAGCATATAAGCCTGGGTATTCAGGCTTGTTTTCAATGCTGGCCAGCTGTAGTGTTGGTGTTGTCTTATCACACAGTAGCTGCTGATAAGGTATTTGATTGCCTGTATTTCAGTAGCAGATAGATAGTTGGTTGGTCTGGCTAGTACTATAGTAGTCTATGTTAATTTTTTTGGATTTTCTTGGCATATATGTGCTTTATTTTGTCTACTCTTATTTCTAGACTAGCCTACTCCTATTTACATATCATAGGCTTGTACGCAGCTGTGAGGTGTGTTATCTGGGTGCTTTTGGTATGGTTACCTTCCATTGGGCGTCTCGCTGGTGGGCCGTGACATGTATCACCTGCCCCTTTGCGGTGCAGCTTAGTTGGGGGTTCCTAGCCTTATTTTGCACAGATATTTTTTGTATGTTTTTAGGTCAGGAATTTGTCGTTCCTTTACTGTTTGGGCATTCCACACCTTGGCAGCCATTTCTAGCGTGCTTCTCTCGTGAGCTTTTATTTGGCTTCTGGTCTGCTTTAGTAGTGGCGCATTATTTGCTCTAGTTGCCCTTTGTGGTTTTGTTAGGAGTTTATTGTCTTGACTATAGCTGTATGCTAATGTTTTCAGATGAATTATTCTCCTATTTTCTAGCAATTTTACTTTGGTTCTTTTGTGTATGTCATAGGTGGGGTGCAGCTTGTCTACTCTGAGGCAGATTTTCAGGGCTCTGTTCTGTAGTGTTTGCAGTTTTTTAGAAGTTCTTTCTTTGCACCTATGTAGTTTACATCTCCATAGTCAAAATAGGGTAGCACCATGCCCTTGAAGATTTTTATTGACATTTCTTGTGTCATGTAGTCTCTTAGCTTTGCAAATAGCCACAGTTTGTGGTTTACCTTTTGGACAATTTTGTTTATACATAGGTTGTAGTTTAGTTGGCTGTCCAACTCAAGGCCTAGGTATTTCTAGTGTTTGGCTTCCTAGCTTACAGTGTAGTTTTCTTTCTGGCATTTGTTTATGCGAGAAGAGAACTGTTTTTGACTTGCTTGTGTTGATGGTTATTTTGTTGGACTCACACCACTCATCCAGTTTTAGTAGGAGCTTGTTTAGTTTAGTTATTACCTCCTCTTCTGTGGTGGCCGTTTTGCATATATGACTGTGTCATCTGCATATAGTTGGAGGCATTCGGTTTGTAACCATTTTTCAAGATCGTTTATGTAGATTATAAAGAGCAGTGGCCCTAGCACTGACCCTTGGGGTACACCACATGTGACAGGTTGGTTGTCTGATAGTGTATTGTTTATTTTTGTTCTCTGTTGCCTGTCTTTCAGGTAGCATTTTATCCAGTCCATAGTGTTGGATTTTATGCCCATGGATTCTAGTTTTTTCCAATAGTATGTTATGGTCTACTGTATCGAATGCTTTGCTGAAGTCAATGAGGGCTGCTCCAACTAATTGTTTTTGGTTCATTGACGCCAATATGTCATTTGTTAGGTTAGCTATTGTTTTAGATGTGGAGTGCAGTTTCCTGAAACCTCCTTGTCTTTCGTTTAGTATATTGTTTTTTTCCAGGTGTTCATTTATGTGTCTATGTAACACTTTTTCAATGAAAAATGAAAAATGAGTTTTGGCAAGCAGGCCAAAATTCTGACACCATAGGCTTCTGCAGTAACAGGTTCTATTATATTGTCTCGGTAGTCACTTCTATGTGGGAACAGCTGCTTAGTAAGTGTATCAATATCTAAGTTAGCTATGTAAAATCAAATTTAGATAATTGTTTTTGTTTTGAAGATTTGATGTTTTTATCGGACTGCAGCTTTAGAGTCATAACCTTCATTCTGTTGTTGTTATTGCAAGTACACCCGTACTTTTATTTAGTTTGCATTTATAACGTATAAATATTGCCAGTTTGTACGGCACAGCTGAAGCTAATGTCTCAAGTTGCGCTATTATTCGCTGTTTCTGGGCACCATGTATCATGTCTGAGGAACCATTATTTACATGCCAACATCACTAAGCCTCCGGATATTTATCTACAGTAAAACCTCTCTAAATCGACTGAGTACGAAATCAGGTCATGGTGTCACGCGCAGGTGTGACGTGAAACAAATAATATATAATGATTGTCAAGATAAATGTAAACACACATATATGAGCCTGTCTCAAAAGGTGATAACTCTTTTTTTTTTTTGTCCATTGTAAATATTGACACACAACAGCACAGAAATGGTTACACTGAAAACACAAGGACATTTGCTACAAATCAACATGTATTCTATTGGGATTATGAAACACTGTGTACAAAAAGTGTCGGGATAATGTGACTGAGTGCGATATCAGGTCATGGTGCTGGCAGCCTGGTCTTTCAGTGAGGCAGCACTATATAGTCGCCATGAGTGCGCACTGTCACAAGTCAGTACCCGTCCTGATATGACCTTAGATGTTGCTAGGGCATAAAACAACAACAAACAAACATATACACACATATATATATATATTTTACCTCGGTAAACAGCCTCAGGCTAGCCTCAGCCTAGGGAGAGGTAAGCACGTCCGGTACCAGCAATTAGCATATACAACTCACGACTGGATAACGTGTCGTTGGGTTGCTCCGGCAAAATTAGTCTACATACAAGCAAATACGCAGTAAGTATAATAAAAAACTGTGGTTAGCTTAATTATGATGCATTAGAGCATCATTATGGAAAGTTTAGACTTTCGTTGGTCCATTTTGGACGAGTTATTTGGTTATAAACAACCAAGGATAGAACACTCGAGTGGGTTTCTCGAAGGAACCAAACCGGTCATTAGCGGTTATGTCAACACCCGGGTCACCGTGTGACTATGGGTAGAGATGTGGGTTTCGCCCTATCTCATGTGGAAATTCTCTCGTACTCTAATAGAGAGTAATGTTGGAGATGCTCCTGGGTTTCTTTTATAGACTCCCCTAGACAAAACTTTTTCAGGCGTTTCTCCGAGTTTCGTAGCATTTTCTCCAACTTGTTGACGTAGTAGTCCCAGGTGGGAGAAGTGTGCGGAACAGAGGGATGGGCGGGCCGATACACTGGTCCCGACCCCCGCGTAAGGTTTGGGCTTGACCCACAACCCACGCACAAATTTAGCTTATTACGCCTGTGTTATAAACGGTATAAACACGTTCTTTAACACCAATAGATGTCCAAATGAGTTTGAAACAACCATATTGTGACATATATATATACCGGGACTGACCAAAAATGTTTGTTTCAGTTCCCGATGGCCACGAAGCGGAGTAAGCGCGGTGCAGCAGCAGCCGAGGGGCGTGTTCCGAGTGGAGTGGACGAGGAGTACGACTCCTCACCTGTGTTGTCGGCAGGGCCGTCGACACAGCCCCGGGCGCATATCCTCTCCGATCCGGACGAGGACGCAGTGCCTGATGTGCCTGCGCCTCCAGATTGGGAGGCTCGCTTTGCAAGATTGGAAAGCCACATCTTGACTGCCAAATCGCCTGTGTCTCGGAAGCGGCGTAGGCCGAGTGTCCAAGAGGATTCATTTGAGGATTTCTTGGACACAGACTCGGCGGTGGAGCTTAAGGCTCCTCCTCCTCCTTCTCCTAAACGGAGGAAGAAGAAGAAACAGGTGATTTCTTCGGGTGATGAATTCACCAAGGAGCGGGCAGAGTCTGGTTTGCGCAAAAAAGCGGAAGACTAAGTCCAAAAAGAAGAAGAGGAAGAGGAAATATTCTTCTTCTGAGTCGTCCACTGAGTCTACTTCTACGGAATCAGACTCAGACACCGTATATGAAGGGGTCTATGCGGACATTGGCACTAAAGTGGCTAAGAAGGTGGAGAAGCCAAAGGCTAAGCGGGTTAAAACCACTACGCTTATGCGCGAGACCGTGAATGGTCATTTTCGCACGTTCAAACCGGCGGAGGTTATCTCCAAGTTAGGAGATGAGTTAACAGGCATAAAGGGTGTTCCCAACTCCATCATTAAAGAGATGGATCGGGATGTCAATATGACGGATGACCGTAAGAAGTTTGAGGATGTGTTGCACACAGTGCATAAGGCAGTGTTGGCTACCCTAACAGCTATTGTTCCTGTGGCTAATAGGATGCAGAGTGAAAATAAGTTCTCGTCTTTGGCTAAGACAATGGACAAAGGCATTGCAGTACTAGCGGCGGCAGGTAATTACCTGTCGTTTCGAAGATATGAAAATGTCTTCAAGTCAGTTTGCACAGATGCTGGCAAAGAAGTGGCTCGCTCTAAGAAGGTTACCGATAATGAGGGGAAGGAGTTTACGCTCTATCTTGCTCCAGAGCCGATTAAAGGGAAACCTTTAGATAATACCAAGATGTTTGGCGGTCAACTACAATACCTCTATAAAGAGGTAGAGACTGCAGCCAAGAGTGGCAAAAAACATGGATGGCAAGAAGAAACAGGAAGTTCCTCGTTTCAAAAAGTCACGAGGGGATTTTCGTCCACGACGGTTCACCAGAGGAACCAGACCGAGTTCAAACTTCGGTCAAGGGTTTCGGGGCCGGGGCGCTCGCCCAGGCTGGACCGACAACACCGCACAGCCAATAGTCGAGGGTTCAACTCGTCGAGACCTTTCCCCAGGGGCGAGTCCAAGTAGAGGTCCAAACACAAACTTTACAAGTCCCTGCAGCCTCTAAAAACACACAAACTGTAAGCAACTTTGTGGCTGGTAATATTAGTAATCATATTTCTGAGTGGCACAAAATTACTAGTGACCAAGAAATTATAGAAATAGTTAGGGGTGTTCAAATTCCCTTTACACAAATTCCTGTACAAAGTATAATACCTTTTCCATATAACATTCAACCAGTTGAACGAGACGCACTAACTAAACAGGTACATAAATTCTTTGAGAAAGGAATTATACAAAAAGTGACACACTGTTCAGGACAGTTTATTTCAAACATTTTCTCGAGACCGAAGCCTAATGGTGATGTTCGAATGATCCTGGATTTAACAATCCTTAATAAAAGGGTGGAATATCGACATTTTAAAATGTTCTCTCTAGATACGGCACGGGATCTGATTACACCAGATGCGTGGATGGCTAGTGTTGATTTACAGGATGCATATTATACGCTTCCCATAATGGAACAATACCGAAAAATTTCTTCGATTTATTTGGGATAACCAACTCTATGAGTTTACCTGTATGCCGAATGGCTTAGCTTGTGCGCCACGTTTATTTACTAAATTGCTTAAACCTGTTTTCTCGGTAATGGCGAGGAAGGGTCATATAATGTTTCCATACATAGATGATTTTTTATTATAGCATCAACACAAATTGGTTGTGTGAATGCAGTTTTGGATTTATGTGCATTACTCACTAAATTGGGGTTTTATGTACATCAACAAAAGTCAGTGTTTAAACCAACAAAACAACTTAATGTTTAGGGTTTATTCTGGATACACAGTCCCTTACAGTGTCGATAACAGAACAAAAACTAATTAAGTTTATGACTACAGCGACTCAGCTTATTAAGTTATCAAAGCCAAAAATTAGACACGTTGCTGTTCTTATTGGCATAATGACCTCATATGCACCTGCTGTGTTATATGGGAAGGCCCATATTAAGTCGCTAGAAATAGATAAAAATTTAGCGTTAACACGAACTAAAGGCAATTTTGAGCGAAAGATGTTTATTTCGCAAGAAGGGTTACAGGATATTGGATGGTGGATGCAACATATAGCAAGTTCACCAAAATCCAATCCGCATGGCGGAACCTAATACAGTAATTACTACTGATGCTTCGTTAGAAGGTTGGGGAGCTCATCGAGATGGGGTCACAACAGGAGGTAGATGGCTTGATGATGAAAAATCAGTGCTATTTATCTGGGCTTACGTAGTTTAGTAAAGATAAATAAATCACAGGTTAGAATACTAACTGATAATACTACTGCCATGGCATATATTCGTAACATGGGTGGAACCAAATCAAAGTCTTGCAATCAGTTATCTAAACTGATTTGGAACTGGGCACAGGCTCAACAAGTCTGGCTGACTGTAGCGCATATTCCAGGGTCACAAAATACACTTGCAGATTATAAAAGTAGAAATTTCCATGACCATTTAGAGTGGTCTCTCTCTACACATTTGTTTAACTTCGTTTGTGAAAAATGGGGTACACCTGAAGTTGACCTATTTGCATCACGAAATAATAACAAGTTACCCTGTTATGTTTCTTGGCATCCTGAACCGGATGCTTGGAAAGTAGATGCGTTTGCTATTACTGGGAAATTAATTATTTTTATATTTTCCCACCATCTAGCATTATCAGCCGAGTAGTGAGAAAAATCGGCTTGGAAGGGACACATGCGATACTGGTGGTGCCCGATTGGGACACACAACCTTGGCTGCCAGCAGTTTCACAACTGGCAAAAGATCGTATACGATTCCCAAGAAAACTTGGGAATCTGACGCACCACGGACCGCTAGTGGTTCACGGCGACGTGTCAACGACGCCCCCTATTGGCATTCCTTTTCTAAGGAAGCAGCTACAGCAATTTGGATTGGACAGAATTACTGAGGATAGGATAGTATCGGATGCCTGGAGGCCAGGAACTGTCAAAATGTATACAACCTATTTAAAGAAATGGGGTGTACATTGTTTGTTAATGAAAGTTAAGCCAACAAATCCAAGGATTTCACAAGTAGCTCGGTTTCTTCGTTCTCTAGAGGATGAAGGACTTTCCTTTGGATCGATTAATGCGGCGAGGTGTGCATTATCAATTATATTACCTAGAATTGATGGCGAAACAGTTGGAAAACATTATGTTATTTGTTATTTACTTCGTTCAATTTATCAAAGGAATCCTCCAAAACCAAAGTATAGTCGGTTTTGGGATGTTTCTATAGTATTTAAGTTGTTTCAGGCTTGGCCTCACAACTCGTGGTTAGATATAAAACAGTTAGGTTTTAATGTTGCGGTCCTGTTATTGTTAGTAACCGGACACAGAGGACAGACGATTGTTGCTTTATCCTTAACTGGATTAGAAATAGACAAGCAACAAGCTACGTTTGATTTAGAAAAATTGCTTAAATCGAACACGTTAGGTGACCCTTTATCAACGGTTCACTTAGACTGTTTTCCGAATGATCGGAAATTATGTGTTGTGTCATACAAGACAAAGGATTTACGTGCATCACAACAACTATTAGTGAGCTTTATAAAGCCACATAAGGCGATTTCACGAGACACACTTGCCAGATGGACAATTACGGTGTTGAAATTGGCTGGAGTGGATACGAGTAAATACTCTTCCCACTCAACTAGAGGAGCCATGGTCTCCAAGGCACGGGTGCTTGGTATTTCTGTGAAAAGAATACTAGCGCATGCAGGCTGGAAGACGGCTAAGTCGTTTGCAAAACATTATAATAAACGACTAGAAAAGCCTACGGCGTTGCAAAGCGTCTTCTCGCCAACTAACAAGAATAGGTGAGAACAAAAATTTAGAATGTTATAATAATAAGAAAGAATGATATTAAGGATAAAAATGAATTATGTAAAGGTCTCCCTAGCCTGAGGCTAGCCTGAGGCTGTTTACCGAGGTAAAATAGTATAGTTATACGAGTCTTACCTTGGTACAGATGATGGATAACTGTTGTTTTACCGAGGTATAAGCCTCGGATAGATGTGGGGTAGGGCCCTCCCGCCACACCTGCCACATCTATTCCGTTGGTGTACCTTTTCGGTAAAGTAATAGTATCCATTGTTTGAAAGTCATTTTTATCCTCAATAAGTAGGTTAAGATTGCTGGTACCGGACGTGCTTACCTCTCCCTAGCCCACATCTATCCGAGGCTTATACCTCGGTAAAACAACAGTTATCCATCATCTGTACCAAGGTAAGACTCGTATAACTATACTATATATACGTACATATATATATATACATACATATATACTTACATATATACATATGCATACACATACATACACGTACACATACATACATATATATATATATTATACTTTACATACATATATCCTTCCTGATATGACCGTAGATGTTGCTAG
>JASIRB010001981.1:0-50074 GCA_030323885.1 Branchipolynoe longqiensis | reverse complement strand
ATAAATTAAACAATGATGTTCTTGGTCTCCCTCTCCCTCTCCTGCCATTCACCTTCCCTTCCAACAATGTACGGTATATTGAACTCTGACGAATGGATAATGTGACTCAGAATGATGTGGCCAAAATAAATAAGTTTCTTTGTCTGTGTAGTGGCAAACAAGCTTTTCTTATTTTTAATTTTTCTGAGAACTTCTTTGTTGGTGATCTTCTTTGTCCATGATATTTTCATCATCCTTCGATAAGTCCACATCTCAAATGCTGCTAAACGTTTGTACATTTTCTTAGAGATTGTCCATGTCTCAGCCCCATACATTAGAGTAGACCACACATAGCACTGAAGAATACGCTTCCTTGTTTGTATTAATATCTTACTTGATGTTAACAAGTAAGATATTAATACAAACAAGGAAGCGTATTCTTCAGTGTTATGTGTACATACTTACCATTTTTTAATCATTTTGATAATTATAGCTGTATCCAATGGATTGATTGATTGATTGATCGATTGAAAAGCTCAATTGTCAGTGTAAAACAACACAGTGACAGACTGTCGACCCACAAGACAAGTGTCATTGCCTATCACCAGGTGTTGTACTAGTCGCGGAAATTGTGTATTATTGTGTATATTATAGAATTATTATCCAATCACGGGAGATGTACACAGTGCAAATATAACATGTTAATTGGCATTTAATGCGCACCTTCTTTGCCGTGCGATGGCGCCACTGCATCTGTATTTCAAGGGAAAGCGCTTTGTGGCACGTCTTGTCATATATTTTCTTTGATGACTACTAGAATGGATCAGAGGTTCTTCCATTTAACATCCTATAAACCGCGAGAACAGAAGATGCGAGTGTGTGAAAAGGCCACCACTGTGAGCGCCTTCATGACTGGCCGTAAATCATGGCTCATGGCTGCCCGGTGCATCTGGGCCAGCGTCTGTGATTAAATGTTGTGTCTCGCTAACAATTCACTGCTACAATCCACAACAAACCCAACTCGATAGAGCTTGTGTTGTTCAAGACGAGAAGCGGCGGTCAAATAGTTAGAAGCCGAGGCAAACCAATTCCCTAAAGAATTGATACTTGTCAGTGCCTAGCCTGGCGCTCGGCATTATCAGGATAGCGCAAGTACTGGTTAGCTCCATTTCAGGATAATGTGACTCAGTGGGATATCAAGTCCAGGTGACGGTGGTCTGGTCTCCTTGTGATTCGTTGTTGAAGTTTTACGTCCTGGCAACATCTAAGGTCATATGAGAACGGGTACCGAATTGTGACAGTGCACACTCATGGTGACTTTATAGTGCTGATCCACTAGGAAATCAGGTCGCTGGCACCATAACCAATATCCAACTACATCACATTATCCTGACACTGAGGTAACCAGTCCTTGCCCTATCCTATTAATACCGAGCGCCATGCCACGTAGCAACTAGATAAAAGATTCACCCCATACTTCCAGTACAGGGATGAAAACCAGCCTTATATAAAAACGGTCGAAAAATCGGGCTAATGAACTGAGTCTTTATAAGGGCCTAATTTCACAATCTAAGAAGCAACATTTATTCTTTGTATATTTCTTCATGTTTACCCGCTACTTTTTAGTTGGAAAATATAATAAAACATATACTTTAATGCAATTTAAAAGTGAAATCAATGGCGTTCTCTGGCTGCCATCTTGTCTTTTTGCATTCTCTCCCATTTCACCAACTCTGCTCTGATATAAGTAATCATTTGACACTGGTGCCAGGCATTCTACTTCTTGTCCCATTCTAACGCTAAATTGTATAAGTCAATCGTTTGACTCGATCGGGAATCGAACACCTGATCTCCCGCAAAGGATGCCCGCGCTCTACCGTTTCGGCCACCGCGCCGGGTGGGTTTCCAATTCGATAGGGCTTGTGTTGCTCAAGACCAGACGCAGTGGTCAAGTATGTAAAGCGTAGGGTTCTGGTGCGGAAGGTCAGGAGTTTGCAAATCTGCCAAGTCAACCCAATGACTTATAGAATTGATACTTGTCGGTCCCTAGCCTGGCACTCAGCATTATTAGGATAGGGCAAGGACTGCTTGGCTCAGTGTCAGGATAATGTGACTGAGTGGGATATCAGGTCATGGTGCTGCTAGTCTGCTATCCTAGTAGGTCAGCACTATATACACAGAATGAGTGTGCACTGTCACAAATCGGTACCCATATTGATATACCATAACTGTTTGCTAGGACGTCAAACCCCAACACACGATGTGTTGATCAAAACCCGATTGAAGCTCTCAAGATTTCTCGACCTTTAATAATAATTATCTGATTTAAAACCGTCCCTTTGCAGGTCTTCTTTCATGTGTGGGTAATGCTGGTCATGTGACCCTTAACTCACGAGATGGGCAGCCGCTGCTATGGTTTGATGTTTGTTGGGGTTTGATATCCTGGCAACATCTAAGGTCATATCAGGACGCGTACTGCAGTGCACACTCATGGCAACTTTATAGTACCGTCCGACTGGAATGAGAGACAAAGCCACCCAATATCCCACTCAGTCACATTATCCTGACACTGAGATAACCAGTCATTACCCTATCCTATTAATGCCGAGCGCCATATTAGGTAATGACAAGTATCAATTTTGTAAGTCACTTACAGCCCAGTCACACTACAGCTTGTGACCACTTTGCGACCACTTTAGACCAAAGAACCCACAGTCACGAGTGACACCCAGATGTGGGCAAACATTGTTTCGATCGCAAGGACGTCACTGGTGAGTTTGGGTTCTTCGGTCTAAGGTGGTCGCAAGCTGTAGTGTGACTGGGGCATGACTTGACTCTGTCAGGATTAAAACTCACAACCTTATGCACAGGAAGCTTGCACGCCTACGTATTCGGCCATCCGTGTCCGGTCCGTTGCCCTGGTTGGTTGGTCGATGGAGGTTTACGTCCTAGCAACATCGAAGGTCATATCAGGATGGGCAGCGACTTGTGGCAATGCATAGTTATGGCAACTTTATAGTGTTGCCTCATAGGGAGACAAAGCCACTGGCACAAAGATTCGATTTCGCCACTGAGTCAGATTATCCTGACACTGAGCTAACCAATCCTTTCCCTATCCTAATAATGCCAAGCATCAGGTTAGGTCGGTTTCCGCCGTCCGCCAGTTTCCGCAGTATGCATCGCTTCTGCGCATGTGTCAAAATCGAACAGCATCATCAGTACAATTATAAATTTAATATAATGTTTTTGGTAAAGATGTTTTCTATATGTGTACCAAATGATTTGTTTCTAGGTTGTGTGGTTTTAGAGATATTTCACTTTATCTGTATTTTCTGTATGAAGATTGCTCACCACCATTGACAATGCCTTGAGTTTTACGGTATGCGCAGTGCAAAACATTAGTTTAATTCAAAATTTATAGAAATCAAGAACCCTAACCTTATAAATTTAATATAATCTTTTTGGTAAAGATGTTTTCTATATATGTTCCAAGCGATTTGTTTCTAGGTGGTGTGGTTTTAGAGATATTTCACTTTTTCTGTATGAAGATTGCTCACGGTCATTGACAATGCATTTGAGTGTATGCAAACCGCGGAAACTGGTGGACGCCAGAAACTGCGACACCGGATTTTAACTCCAAATCTTCCTGTCCTGATATGACCTTAGATTGTTTGTCTGTTGTTGTTTTACATCCTAGCAACATCTAAGGTCATATCAGGACATAACAGTGCGCACTCACGGTGACTTTATCGTGCTGCCCCACTGGAAGACCAGGCCACCAGCACCATCACCTGATATCCCACTCAGTCACATTATCCTGACACTGAGCCAACCAGTCCTTGCCCTATCCTAATAATGCTGAGCACCAGGCTATGAAGCATCAAGTATCAATTTTGATGTCATTGGTTTGACTCGACCAGGGTTAGAACCCACGACCCCACGATCTACCAACACAGGAGACGAACGCTCTAAGTCTAACTCATTCGGCCATCCCGTCTGGTTATGACCTTAGATGTTGCCAGGACCTAAAACTCCTAAAAAAGAAACAAACGGGAAGCCTGCTTACCTCCCGATTCGGGCACCCGCGTCCGGTCCGTTGCCATGGAGCCGGCGTTGTTGATGTAGGCATCACAAAGAATACCACACACCACAAAAAGTGATGGGTTTCAAATCGCCTGAGCGAACTTGTAGGTGATTTAGACACATCTTGTGGGCGCCCAGTAACCCTAGCCACGCCCTTTGCACGGTGGGAGGGGGCGGGAGGGTATGTGGGACGGGGCGGGGGAGGGGGGGGTGGGGGGCGGGGGTGCGTGGCGGGGGCGTGAACGGGGGAACAGGGAGGGGGTAGGGGCCCTTGGGGTCGGGACCACCCAGTCCATGGGCATCAGGTGTTTTCACATAATAACACAACCGGAGATGGACTAATCGGTAGAGCGCCCGCTTCGCGTGCAGAAGGTCGGGAGTTCGAATCCCGGTCAAGTCAAACTAATGACTTACACTACCTAGACTGGCGATCGACATTACTAGGATAGGGAAAGGGCCGGGCAGCGCAGTATCAGGATAATGTGACTGAGTGGGATATTGTTAATTATTTATTAGAATATTGAGTTTTCTTTTAAAGAAATAATTACTAATCACAAATTCGTAATTACTTATTTTAAATTCGTTATTTAACTGGAAAGACGATATGAACTTGTTTTTGTTCCACCGATCGTTGGAAAAAATTGACCCAGAAAGTTACATTTAAAGAAGATATTACTAGAGAAATGCCCCCTAACAAATTAGCTTAATAAGACAAAAAAGGAAATAACATTTATTTTTATTTCAATGGTAACCTTTAATTTTCTTAGCACTGTTGGGTTTCTGTGCAATTATAATTTAATTCTTTTCCCAAACCGTTTCACTAAGATATTACAGAAGGAGAGAAAGGAGGTACAGTATAACCCCGTTAAACCAAACTTGAAGAGACCCTAGACATTTGATTGGTTTAGCCAATCATTGGTTTAACCGAGCTTTGGCTTCGACTTTGACTTGGCTTTGGCAAAAACGTGGGTGCATGAATGTAATATACAATGTATGTGATCGCTTTGATTATTGTGTTTTATGTATATACAGTATAACCCCGTTAAAACAAGCATGCTTAAACCAAACAATCGGTTAATCCAAACTTGTTTCGACGGCCTGGCAAAATACTACCATTTATCATATTAAAAAGTATCAGATGACCTTATAACAACATGAAAGTTTTGCTCAACCATACCATAATGGCCTGGGGCCCGACAATTTTGTTTGGATTAACCGATAATTTGGATTAACCGACTTTAGTTTAACCAACTTTTGTTTTATGATAAATGGTAGTATTTTGCCGGTCCGCTAAAAAAAGTTTGAAGTAACCGGTCGGTTGGTTTAACCCAGCTTGGTTTAACAGGGTTCTACTGTAATTAGTTTGACCAGAGTCTGACTGGTCACAACAAAAAACCTAGAGATAGTTTATTCAGAAAATGGAAATGGGCCGAGTCAGAGCAGTAGATGGGAGCCAGCTGGATGCTGACGATTTGGCTTTTGGATGTTGGAGTCTTACATCCTGGCAACATCTGAGGTCATATCAGGATGGGTACTGACTTGTGTTAGTGCACTCATGGAGACTTTATAGTGCTGCCCCACTGGGAGGCCAGGCCATCAACACCATGACCTGATATCCCACTCAGTCACATTATCCTCACACTCAGCCAACCTGTCCTTGCCCGATCCTAATAATGCCGAGCGTCTGGCTAGGAAGCAACAGGTATCAATTTTTAAGTCATTGCTTTTACTCAACCAGGGTTCGAACCCACAAACCCATGGGTTCCAATCCCCTGATGTCCCAAAACAGCAGACGGACGCTCAACTCATTTTGCCATCCCGTCTGGTCAGGATGCTAAAAGCTGCATAGTCCGATGAAGCATCAAATTTTCAAAACCAAAACAATTATCTGGAATTGATTCTAAATATCTAACTTAGATACTGATGCATGTATTAACCATTTGTTGCCAGATAGCAGGGAATACCGAGGCAATAGAACCTGTTACTGCTAAAGCCTATGATGTCAGAGTTTTGGCAAGCTTGCCAAAACTAATTTGACATGTTGCACTTCAAATATCCCAAAACATAACTATTTAAAATAAACAGAACTTAGAGCTAAAGTAAGGTCGATTATAAGGGTCAGGTTAATCTACTTATCTCAGACAAATTACAGAAACTCAACACCATCGGACTATGCAACTTTAAGAAAGTGGTTAGGTAATTGATAGCATGAATAATAGGTATCCAGGTCGCTGTAACTCATACCCTTACTTGGTTTATTAGTATATCTACATTGATCTAGGTAGAAGCAGGTAGATTACATATTTAATAATATGTATATTAATTATTATCCATATCCTCTTACCTCCTGACAATAAAAGATAGAAGCAACAATAATTGAAAGATAGGGGTGGCAGAGAACACTGACCTAATTCACAGATGCAAAGACACCAGGTTACAGTTCCAGTCCTTCCTCAGACACCAGTGGACGATAACTCAACATACTGTTCTTGAAAGTACTTCAGACTCATGTTTAACCCGCGGCTTATCAAAGGCCGCCTCACACAAAGCGGTTTCCCTGGTGGACTCACGCGCGAGTTTGGGTTTCAGAGGGCACGCCAGGTGTCCGTGACGGTGTGCACTGAGGCGTGACCACCCGGGTGTGTGACGGCCTGTGCTTGTCGACCCGTGTCGGGGAGCACTGGGAGTGCAGTAGAACTGACACATTCACACTGCTATGCGCACACTTGTACACTCATACTGCTACACTCAAACTTGTACATTCATAATGCTCCACTCATGTGTACACTCATAATGCTACACTCACACTTGTACACTCATAATGCTACACTCACATGCACACTCATAATTCTACACTCACACTTGTACACTGATAATGATACACTCACACGTGTACACTCATAATGCTACACTCACACTTGTACACTCATAATGCTACACTCACATGTGTCCACTCATAATGCTACATTGACACTTGTACACTCATACTGATACACTCACACATGTACACTCATAATGCTACACTCAAACGTGTACATTCATAATGCTACACTCACGTGTACACTCACAATGCTACACTAACAGTTGTACACTCATAATGCTACACTCAGACTTGTACACTCACTATGCAACACTCGCAGTTGTACACTCATAATGCTATAGTCACGCTTGTACACTCATAATGCTTCACTCACATGTGTCAACTCATAATGCTACACTCACACCTGAACACTCATAATGCTACACTCACTATGCTACACTCAAACTAGTACACTCATAATGTTACAGTAACGCTTGTACACCCACACTTGTACACTCCTAATGCTACACTCACACTTGTATACTTAAAGGTGTACACTCATAATGCTACAGTCACATGTGTACACTCACAAGCTACACTTGTAATGTTACACTCATGATTGTACACTCACACGTGTACACTCAGACTTGTACACTCACACTTGTACACTTACAATGCTATATTCACATTGGTGCACTAACATTGGTACACTCACACTGATACACTCACACTGCTACACTCACACTGCTAAAGTCACACTGCTACAGTCACACTGCTACTGGCAACTGCTACACTGACACTCATACATTCACACTGCTAGATTCGCACTGCTACACTCATCTTGTTACACTCATATTGCTACATTCGCACTGCTACACTCATATTGTTACACGCATATTGCTAAATTCACAGTGCTACACTCACACTGGTACATTATTCCCCTACTACACTCACACTGCTACAGCCACAATCATACACTCACACTGCTACACCCATTTTATGGAAACTCACAGGGCTACAGTCATACTGCTACATTCACACTGCTACAGTCACACTGCTACATTCAGATTGATACACTGACACTCCTACACTGACACTGCTACATTCACACTGCTACACTGACACTCTTACACTCACACTACTACATTCACAGTGCTACACTTGGAGTGTTACAATGACACTGATATAATCACACTACCACACTAGACTGTTCCAATCACACTGCTGCACTCACACTGCTACATCAATCCTACTACATTCACACCGCTACACTCACACTGTTACACCCATTTTTACTAAACTCACACTGCTACACTCACAGTGCTACACTCACGCTGCTACACGCACACTGCTACACTCACATCTGTACATTAATCCTGGATCACTCACACTGCTACATCCAAAATGATACACTCACACTGCTACACCCATTTTATTAATAATCTCATAGTGCTACAGTCATACTGCTACTAAGTTGCTACACTCACACTGCTGCACTCCCACTGCTACAGTCACACTGCTACATGCACACTGTTACACTCACACTGCTACACTCACACTGTTACACTCACACTGCTGCATTCACACTGCTACACTTCAACCATTACAATCACACTGCTAAAATCACACTGCCAGAGACTGTTGCAATCACACTGCTACACTTACACTGCTACATTAATCCCACTACATTCACACTGCAAGATGCACACTGTTAAAATCTCACTACTACAACCACACTGCCACACCCAGACTGTTACAATCACACTGCTACACTGATATTGCTGCACTCATATTGCTACATTCACACTGCTACAGTCACACTGCTACAGTAATCCTACTACACTCACACTGCTACAGCCACAATGATACACTCACACTGCTACACCCATTTGACTTAACTCACAGTGCTACACACACACTGCTCCATTAATCCTGGATCACTCACACTGTTACAGCCACAATGATACACTCGAACTGCTACACCCATATTACTAAACTCATACTGCTACACCCACACTGCTACACTCACACTGCTACAGTAATCCTGCTACACTCACACTGCTACAGCCACAATGATACACTCACACTGCTACACCCATTTGACTTAACTCACAGTGCTACACACACACTGCTCCATTAATCCTGGATCACTCACACTGTTACAGCCACAATGATACACTCGAACTGCTACACCCATATTACTAAACTCATACTGCTACACCCACACTGCTACACTCACACTGCTACAGTAATCCTGCTACACTCACACTGCTACAGCCACAATGATACACTCACACTGCTACACCCATTTGACTTAACTCAGTGCTACACACACACAGGTACAGTAATCCTGCTACACTCACACTGCTACAGCCACAATGATACACTCAAACTGCTACACCAATATTACTAAGCTCATACTGCTACACCCACACTGCTACACTCACACTGCTAGATTCACACTGCTACACTTCGACTTTTACAATGACACTGCTACAGTTACACTGCCACACGCATACTGTTGCAATCACACTGCTACACTCACACTGCTAGAGTAATCCCGCTACACTCACACTGTTACACTCACCCTGCTACATTCAGACTGCTACACTCATATTGCTACAGTCATATTGCTACATTCACACTGCTATACTCAAACTGCTACAGCCACAATGATACAATCACACTGCTACACCAATTTGACTAAACTCAAAGTGCTACACTCACAATGCTACACTTCCACTGCTACACTCACACTGCTACACTTACACTGCTACACTCACACTGCTACATGCACACTGTTACACTCACACTGCTACACTTCGACTGTTACAATCACACTGCTACAATCACACTGCCGCACTAAGGCTGTTGCAATCACACTGCTACCCTCACACTGCTACAGTAACCCTGCTACACTCACACTGCTACACTCACACTGCTATGTTCACACTGCTACGGTCACAATGGTACACTCACCCGGCTAGTCAAATGGCTCACTCACACTGCTACACTCACACTGCTACACTCACACTGCTACACTCACACTGCTACACTCACACTGTTACACTCACACTGCTACAGTCACACTGCCACACTCATATTGCTACAGTCATATTACTACATTCACACTGGTACAGCCACACTGGTACACCCATTTTACTAAACTCACAGTGCTACACTCACACTGCTAAACTCACATTGCTACACGCACACTGCTACACTCACATCTGTACATTAATCCTGGATCACTCACACTGCTACATCCAAAATGATACACTCACACTGCTACGCTCATATTGATAATCTCATAGTGCTACAGTCATACTGTTACGTAAGTTGCTATGCTCACACTGCTGCACTCCCACTGCTACAGTCACACTGCTACATGCACATTGTTACACTCACACTGCTACACTCACACTGTTACACTCACACTGCTGCATTCACACTGCTACACTTCAACCATTACAATCACACTGCTAAAATCACACTGCCAGACTGAGACTGTTGCAATCACACTGCTACACTTACACTGCTACAGTAATCCCACTACATTCACACTGTGACATTCACACTGTTACAATCACACTACTACAACCACACTGCCACACTCAGACTGTTACAATCACACTGCTACACTCATATTGCTGCACTCATATTGCTACATTCACACTGCTACAGTCACACTGGTACAGTAATCCTGCTACACTCACACTGCTACAGCCACAATGATACACTCACACTGCTACACCCATTTGACTTAACTAACAGTGCTACACACACACTGGTACAGGAATCCTGCTACACTCACACTGCTACAGCCACAATGATACACTCAAACTGCTACACCAATATTACTAAACTCATACTGATACACCCACACTGCTACACTCACCATGCTACAGTAATCCTGCTACATTCACACTGCTAGATTCACACTGCTACACTTGGACTTTTACAATGACACTGCTACAGTTACACTGCCACACTCAGACTGGTGCAATCACACTGCTACACTCACACTGCTGGAGTAATCCCGCTACACTCACACTGTTGCATTCACCCTGCTACATTCAGACTGCTACACTCATATTGCTACAGTCATATTGCTACATTCACACTGCTATACTCACAATGGTACAGCCACAATGATACAATCACACTGCTACACCAATTTTACTAATCTCAAAGTGCTACACTCACAATGCAACACTTACACTGCTACACTCACACTGCTACATGCACACTGTTACACTCACACTGCTACATGCACACTGTTACACTCACACTGCTACATTCACTCTGCTACACTTCGACTGGTACAATCACACTGCCACACTAAGGCTGTTGCAATCACACTACTACCCTCACACTGCTACAGTAACCCTGCTACACTCACACTGCTACACTCACACTGCTATGTTCACACTGCTACTGTCACACTGGTACACTCACCCGGCTAGTCAAACGACTCACTCACACTGCTACACTCATACTGCTACACTCACACTGCTACACTCACACTGCTACACTCACACTGTTACACTCACGCTGCTACGGTCACACTGCCACACTCATATTGCTACAGTCATATTACTACATTCACACTGGTACAGCCACACTGGTACACCCATTTTACTAAACTCACAGTGCTACACTCACACTGCTAAACTCACATTGCTACACTCACACTGCTACACTCACATGGCTAGTCAAACGACTCACTCACACTGCTACACCCACACTGCTACACTCACACCGCTACACTCACACCGCTACACTCACACCGCTACACTCACACCGCTACACTCACAGTGCTACACTCACACCGCTACACTCACACCGCTACACTCACAGTGCTACACTCACACTGCTACACTCACATGGCTAGTCAAACAACTCACTCACACTGCTACGCTAATACCGCTACGCTCACACCGCTACGCTCACACCACTACGCTCGTACCACTATGCTCACACCGCTACGTTCACACCGCTACACTCACACTACACTCACACCGCTACACTCACACTGCTACACTCACACTGCTAAACTCACACTGCTACACTCACACCGCTACACTCACACTACTACACTCGCACTGTTACACTCACACCGCTACACTCATACCACTACACTCACACTCTTACACTTGTGCATGTCATACGTAGATCTACATTTGTTTCTGGTCACAAATAATGAAGATCTTAATGATAGATGTTAAGCACAACTAGTTTTGGTTTATCTCATTCAAATTAACATTCAAGACACTCTCCGAAGTTTCCCATATAGTTAAATTTTAAATAAGTGTTTTATATTAGCCAGCAACTTACTTTATATCCGGTGAATCTTACCATAGTGTCAGCTCTCATATATGTTTACACTGTTGCCGAATTACTGTCAGTGTAAGAACTTGCACTTAAGAAAGTAGTACATATTGCGTTTGTTTCAATTAAAACTTGTATTATAATATGTTAAAGGATCTATACATTGTTTATATACATATTTTTTTCATATATATAATGTGTCAATTGTATTCACTCGTCTATATAAAGTTTGTTTAATCACTCGCCGTAGGAATACATTGGGTTGTTTGGAGGTCAAGGTCATGTAGCTCCACATAGAAGAATGGAGACAGTTTGAAGGCAACATTTACTTCAATTTGACCGATTCCCACTAAAGGCGGACGAGGTAAATGAATAATTATGTATTATTAATTGTATATATATCATATGTAATATGACTGCTAAGGGAGTTAATGCATAATTTTGATGAAACTTAGATAACTTTATGAAGCACTATCATCAAGTATTATTGTGCCATGTAATATGATCTAAAGATCTGTTATTCCCTGTGCATTAAGTTTGTCATGTAAGATGTAAATGTAGGAGTAGGGGTCATCATCCATATTTAGAGTTGCAGTTATGTAAAAGTACTTAGATATTTAAGAATTATGTATGAGCAACTTTCCATAATAGTTTTGCCACATTTATTGTAAGAGAATTGTGACGTAGTAAGATTCTGTGAATGAAATATCTTATAAACGCAGCTGTCTAATAATCAATAGTTGTATGTGTTAGTCAGACATCACGGTATATTATATACATGAATAAAGAAATATGAATATATCAGTCAACTCTGTGTAGCTAAGTCTCATCAAAGTAAGGATACTGTCACAAGATGCACACTGCTACACTCATATTGCTACACTCACACTGTTACACTCACACTGCTACACTCACACTGTCACAAGATGCACACTGCTACACTCATAGTGCTACACTTACACTGCTACACGCACACTTTCACAAGATTCACACTGTCACAAGATCCACACTGCTACACTCATATTGCCACACTCATATTGCTGCACTCACATTGTTACACTCACACTGCTATACTCACACTGTCACAAGATGCACACTGCTACACTCATATTGCTACACTCACACTGTTACAGTCACACTGCTACACTCACACTGTCAGAAGATTCACACTGCTACACTCATATTGCTACACTCACACTGTTACACTCACACTGCTATACTCATAGTGCTACACTCACACTGTTACACTCAGACTGCTACACTCACACTGTCACAAGATGCACACTGCTACACTCATAGTGCTACACTCACACTGCTACATGCACACTTTCACAAGATTCACACTGTCACAAGATCCACACTGCTACACTCATATTGCCACACTCATATTGCTGCACTCACATTGTTACACTCACACTGCTATACTCACACTGTCACAAGATTCACACTGCTACACTCATATTGCTACACTCACACTGTTACACTCACACTGCTACACTCACACTGTCACAAGATGCACACTGCTACACTCATATTGCTACACTCACACTGTTACACTCACACTGCTACACTCACACTGTCACAAGATTCACACTGCTACACTCATATTGCTACACTCACACTGCTACACTCACACTGTCACAAGATGCACACTGCTACACTCATAGTGCTACACTCACACTGTTACACTCACACTGCTACACTCACACTGTCACAAGATGCACACTGCTACACTCATAGTGCTACACTCACACTGCTACACTCACACTGCTACACTCACACTGCTACACTCACACTGTCACAAGATGCACACTGCTACACTCATAGTGCTACACTCACACTGCTACACTCACACTGCTACACTCACACTGTCACACTCACACTGCTGCACTCATATTGCTACACTCACACTGTTACACTCACACTGCTACACTCACACTGCTACACTCACACTGTTACATTAACGCTGCTACACTCACACTGCTACACTCAGACTGCTACACTCAGACTGCTACACTCACACTGTTACAATCACACTGTTACACTCACACTGCTACACTCACACTGTTACACTCACACTGCTACACTCATACTGCTACACTCACACTGTTACACTCACACTGCTACACTCACACTGTCACAAGATGCACACTGCTACACTCATAGTGCTACACTCACACTGCTACACGCACACTTTCACAAGATTCACACTGTCACAAGATCCACACTGCTACACTCATATTGCCACACTCATATTGCTGCACTCACATTGTTACACTCACACTGCTATACTCACACTGTCACAAGATTCACACTGCTACACTCATATTGCTACACTCACACTGTTACACTCACACTGCTACACTCACACTGTCACAAGATTCACACTGCTACACTCATATTGCTACACTCACACTGTTACACTCACACTGCTATACTCACACTGTCACAAGATTCACACTGCTACACTCATAGTGCTACACTCACACTGTTACACTCACACTGCTACACTCACACTGTCACAAGATGCACACTGCTACACTCATAGTGCTACACTCACACTGCTACACTCACACTGTCACAAGATGCACACTGCTACACTCATATTGCTACACTCACACTGTTACACTCACACTGCTATACTCACACTGTCACAAGATTCACACTGCTACACTCATATTGCTAAAATCACACTGTTACACTCACACTGCTACACTCGCACTGTCAGAAGATTCACACTGCTACACTCATATTGCTACACTCACACTGTTACACTCACACTGCTATACTCACACTGTCACAAGATTCAGACTGCTACACTCATAGTGCTACACTCACACTGTTACACTCACACTGCTACACTCACACTGTCACAAGATGCACACCGCTACACTCATAGTGCTACACTTACACTGCTACACGCACACTTTCACAAGATTCACACTGTCACAAGATCCACACTGCTCCACTCATATTGCCACACTCATATTGCTGCACTCACATTGTTACACTCACACTGCTATACTCACACTGTCACAGGATTCACACTGCTACACTCATATTGCTACACTCACACTGTTACACTCACACTGCTACACTCACACTGTCAGAAGATTCACACTGCTACACTCATATTGCTGCACGCACACTGTTACACTCACACTGCTATACTCACACTGTCACAAGATTCACACTGCTACACTCATAGTGCAACACTCACACTGTTACACTCACACTGCTATACTCACACTGTCACAAGATTCAGACTGCTACACTCATATTGCTACACGCACACTGGTGCACTCACACTGTCACAAGATTCACACTGCTACACTCATATTGCTACACTCACACTGTTACACTCACACTGCTACACTCAAACTGTCACATGATTGACACTGCTACACTCATATTGCTACACTCACACTGTTACACTCACACTGTCACAATATTCACACTGCTACACTCATATTGCTACACTCAGACTGTTACACTCACACTGCTACACTCACACTGTCACAAGATTCACACTGCTACACTCATATTGCTATACTCAAACGTTTACACTCACGCTGCTACACTCACGCTGCTAAACTCACACTGTTACACTCACACCGCTACACTCACACTGTCACAAGATTCACACTGCGATACTCATATTGCTACACTCACACTGTTACACTCACACTGCTACACTCCCATTGTCAGAAGATTCACACTGCTACACTCATATTGCTACACTCACACTGTTACACTCACACTGCTACACTCACACTGTCACACTATTCACACTGCTACACTCATATTGCTACACTCAAGCTGTTACACTCACACTGCTACACTCAGACTGTCACAAGATTCACACTGCTACACTCATATTGCTACACTCACACTGTAACACTCACACTGTTACAGTCATACTGCTACACTCACACGGTTACACTCACACTGTTACACTCACACGGTTACTCTCACACTGCTACACTCATACTGCTACACTCACACTGCTACAGTCACACTGCTACACTCACACTGCTACACTCACACTGCTACACTCACACTGTTACACCCTCACTGCTACACTCACGCTGCTAAACTCACACTGCTACACTCACACTGCTACACTCACACTGTCACAACATTCACAATGCTACACTCATATTGCTACACTCACACTGCGACATTCACACTGCTACACTCATGCTGGTAAACTCATATCGCTACACTCAAACTGCTACACTCATACTGCTACACTGACATTGCTACACTCACACTGCTACACTCATACTGTTACAATCACAATGGTACACTCACACTGCTACACTCACACTGCTACACTCACACTGCTACACTCATACTGATACACTCACAGCGTTACTCACACTGTTACACTCACACTGCTACACTCACACTGTTACACTCACACTGTTAGACTAACACTGCCACAATCACTCTGCTACACTCACACTGTTACATTCACACTGTTACACTCACACTGTTACATTCATACTGCTACACTCACACGGTTACACTCACACTGTTACACTCACACTGTTACTCTCACACTGCTACACTCACACTGCTACAGTCACAGTGCTACACTCACACTGCTACACTCACACTGCTACACTCACACTGTTACACTCACACTGCTACATTCACACTGCTACACTCACACTGTTACAATCACACTGATACACTCACACTGTTACACTCACACTGTTAGACTAAGACTGCTACAATCACACTGCTACACTCACACTGTTACAATCACACTGTTACACTCACACTGTTACAGTCATACTGCTACACTCACACTGTTAATTCAAACTGCTATACTCACACTGTTGCACTCACGCTGTTACATTCACCCTGTTACACTCACACTGCTACACTCACCCTGCTACACTCACACTGCTTCACTTATATTGCTACACTCACACTGCTACACTCACACTGCTACACCCACATTGCTACATTCACACTGCTACACTCATACTGTTACACTCAGACTGCTACACTCACACTGTTACACTCACACTGCTACACTCACACTGTTACACTCACACTGCTATACTCACACGGTCACAAGATTCACACTTATACACTCATACTGCTACACTCACACTGCTACACTCATATTGTTACACTCACACGACTACACTCATATTGATACACTGATATTGATACACTCACACTACTACACTCACACTGTCACAAGATTCACACTGCTACACTCATATTGCTACACTCACACTGCTACATTCATGCTGCTAAACTCATATCACTACACTCACACTCAACACCGACATTGCTACACTCACACTGCTACACTCATACTTGTACAATCACAATGTTACACTCACACTGCTACACTCACCCTGCTACACTCGCACTGCTGCACTCATATTGCTACACTCACACTGCTACACTCCCACTGTTAGACTAACACTGCTACACTCACACTGCTACACTAAGACTGCTACATCCACATTGCTACACTCACACTGCTACACTCACACTGTTACACTCACACTGCTACACTCACACTGTCACACTATTCACACTGCTACACTCACTCACTCCTGTTACACTCACACTGCTACACTCAACTGTCACGATTCCACTGCTACACTCATGCTGTTACACTCACACTGTTACACTAACACTGATACAATCATACTGCTACACTCATACTGTTACACTCACACTGTTACACTCACACTGCTACACTCACACTGTTACACTCACACTGTTACACTCACACTGTTACAGTCATACTGCTACACTCACACTGGTACACTCACACTGTTACACTCACACTGTTACACTCACACTGCTACACTCACACTGCTACACTCACACTGCTACACTCACACTGCTACACTCATACTGTTACAATCACAATGTTACACTCAGACTGCTACACTCACCCTGCTACATTCACACTGCTACACTCATATTGCTACACTAACACTGCTACACTCACACTGCTATACCCACATTGCTACACTCACACGGCTACACTCATACTGTTACACTTACACTGCTACACTCACACTGTTACACTCACACTGCTACACTCACACTGTTATACTCACACTGTCACAATCACACTGCTACACTCACACTGCTACAATCACACTGTTACACTCACACCGTTACACTCACACCACTACACTCACACTGCTACACTCACACTGCTACACTCACACTGCTACACTCACACTGTTACACTCACACTGCTACACTCACACTGCTACACTCACACTGTTACATTCATACTGCTACACTCACACTGTTACACTCACACTGTTACACTCACACTGTTACACTAACACTGCTACAATCACACTGCTACACTCAGACTGCTACACTCACACTGTTACACTCACACTGTTACAGTCACACTGTTACACTCACACTGCTACACTCACACTGTTACACTCACACTGTTAGATTCACACTGATACACTCACACTGTTACAATCACACTGTTACACTCACACTGTCACTCACCCTGCTACACTCACCTGCTTCACTTATGCTACACTCACACTGATACAATCACACTGCTACACCCACATTGCTACATTCACACTGCTACACTCATACTGTTACACTCAGACTGCTACACTCACACTGTTACACTCACACTGCTACACTCACACTGTTACACTCACACTGCTATATGCACACGGTCACAATATTCACACTTATACACTCATTCTGCTACACTCAAACTGTTACACTCATATTGTTACACTCACACTGTTACACTCATATTGATACACTCATATTGATACACTCACACTGCTACACTCACACTGTCACAAGATTCACACTGCTACACTCATATTGCTACACTCACACTGCTACATTCATGCTGCTAAACTCATATCACTACACTCACACTTCAACACTCATACTGCTATACCGTCATTGCTACACTCACACTGCTACACTCATACTTTTACAATCACAATGTTACACTCACACTGCTACACTCACCCTGCTACACTCACACTGCTGCACTCATATTGCTACACTCACACTGCTACACTCCCACTGTTAGACTAACACTGCTACACTCACACTGCTACACTAAGACTGCTACATCCACATTGCTACACTCACACTGCTACACTCACACTGTTACACTCACACTGCTACACTCACACTGTTACAATCACACTGTTACACTCACACTGTTACACTCACACTGCTACACTCACACTGCTCCACTCACACTGTTACACTCACACTGTTACACTAACACTGCTACAATCACACTGCTACACTCATACTGTTACACTCACACTGTTACACTCACACTGGTACACTCACACTGTTACACTCACACTGTTACACTCACACTGCTACACTCACACTGCTACACTCACACTGCTACACTTACACTGCTACACTCATACTGTTACAATCACAATGTTACACTCAGACTGCTACACTCACCCTGCTACACTCACACTGCTACACTCATATTGCTACACTAACACTGCACAATGCCCCCATTGCACACTAAGCTACTCAACTGTTATTACGTCACTCACACTGTTACACTACACTGCTACACACACTGTTAACACACTACTGCTACACTCACCCTGCTACACTCACACTGCTACACTCATATTGCTACACTAACACTGCTACACTCACACTGCTACACCCACATTGCTACACTCACACGGCTACACTCATACTGTTACACTTACACTGCTACACTCACACTGTTACACTCACACTGCTACACTCACACTGTTATATTCACACTGTTACACTCACACTGTTACACTAACACTGCTACAATCACACTGTTACATTCACACTGTTACGCTCACACTGCTACCCTCACACTGCTACACCCACATTGCTACACTCACACTGCTACACTCATCCTGTTACACTCACACTGCTACACTCACACTGTTACACTCACACTGTTACATTCACACTGATACACTCACACTGTTACAATCACACTGTTACACTCACACTGTTACATTAACACTGCTACAATCACACTGCTACACTCAGACTGCTACACTCACACTGTTACAGTCACACTGTTACAGTCACACTGTTACACTCACACTGCTACCCTGACACTGCTACAGTCACACTAGGAGACCAGGCCGCGGGCACCATGACCCTATTTCCCACTCACTGACAGTATCCTGAACCTGAGCTAACCAGTACAGCTCACTTCGACCCAGCAGGCAAACCTCTCGTTTTCCTTCTTGCAAGCAGAACTACTTGCACACCCAGACTGCCACGTGACACCCCACCTAGAGAGTGCATATAATATGCAATCGGCAACAATTACAGGACACAGCCGAAAGAGTAAAACATTTCCATATTCAATGATACTAGCTTATACATTACATAAATTAGGATATTGCTCATCGTTACCTATGAGGCTGACATCTATTGAGGCCCAATTTAGTGATATTTGAAAATTATCCATAACAAATTAAAAATATAATTCTTGCCCTTTTGGTATTTGTGAATATGTTTCCATTTATCTGAATAGTTATCTTTTCAATATCCAAATAATGATTGTAGTTTAGTAGTCTGTACGTGAGCTCCACCACCATGTGGTGGCTGCAGGAACTACGCTGCCTACTGTCACAGTTCTTCTACGCCAGGTGGCGGTACGCTGACCGATGGGCAGGTCCCTGTGTGGACTGCCCATTATGCATCTGACTAGCGTAACCATGAGAGGCTACCTGTGAGTTGGCTGGTCAGGGGGCGGGTCACTTGATCATGTGATGCCGTGGTGGGTGGGGTGCTATAATGAACATTGGGAGCATACGTTCCTGTCTTTCGCTGTTCCTCGATGTGTGGCTACAGGAGAGACCAGGCAGGAACCGGCCGTACCCGGCCTATCACAGTATCAACACGAAAATACTGACCTTGATTTGATCCTAGATGTCCAACCTAGATACAAATGTGCTAAATTAGTGTCTAGATATCCAACCTAGATACAAATGTGCTAAATTAGTGTCTAGATATCCAACCTAGATACAAATGCACTTAGTAACTGTCCGTAGTTTCATGGAATGGGATGCTAAATCGATTTAATTAAGCCTGTTACTGATGAAGCCTATGGTGGCAGAATGTTGACGTGCCTGCTCAAATTAATTTGGCATGTTTCCACTTCAAATTTGTCAACGTTGATTAACTTAAAATAAAAGTTACTTCGAACTAAATTAATGTTTGTTATCGTAACCGATTTATTCATCTCAGAAAATGGCAGAATATTCAAACCACCGGACTATACATCTTTAGGCGATTAAAATTTCAATCGCGTTCAATTGGTCTTCCTCATTCCACTGTTCCTTGCCCTATCCTAGTAATACTGAACACCTAGTTGGGTAGCGACAAGTATTACTTTTTAAAGTTGGTGGTTTGACTCGGTCAGGGTTCTAACCTGGGGGTTTCAAATCCTATGACCTACCAAAGCGGGAAGCGGTCAAACAGCTCCTTTGGCCATCCCGTCTTATTGACGCTAAATTTAAATTAAAGCTTGTTTTAGTTAATGACGCCTCTAGAGCACATTGATTTTCCTATCATCGACTATTGACCATCAAAACATATGGTCATTTTGACTTATTTCTTTGGAGGAAACCCGATGCCGAAACATAGGCTACTATTTCCGATAAGCGGCAAGGGACCTTTTATATGCGCTTTCCCACATACAAAACAGTGCATGCCGCAGCCATTGATGAACCAGTTGTGTGTCTTATTGTCACGTGCTCTAAGCTGTGTCAGTCGGAGGGTGGGCGGGAGGGCCTGTTTTCATCAGAACACGCTAGGTGTCGCTAGTGGTGTTGGGTAGAGGCCGGGTGCCAGGAGGCGTGTACGGTCTGATGGCAGTGGCTTAGTTATGGGTGCGGGTACCAGGAGGGCACATTGTTCACGCAGCTCTCAACCACGGCTAATATCCGGTTAATGGGTGGCAAGGAGACCCGGACAAGGCGGGGTGGCGGGCAAGGAGGGTTATTGGGTGGGGAGGGAGAAGGCAGGGGGTAGGGGTAGGGCGTAGAATGGAGGGGAAGGTGGGGAGGGAGGCGGGGGGGGGGGTCTGGCAGAATGGGAAGGGAGCGGTGTGTAGATGCGTGTGTGAAGGGGATGGGGCGGAGTGAGTGGAGGTGGATGAATGAGGGTGGGTGAGTGGGTGTCTGGTGAGTGGGTGGCTGGTGAGTGTGTGTCTGGTGAGTGGGTGTATGGTGAGTGGGTGGCTGGTGAGTGGGTGTCTGGTGAGTGGGTGTCTGGTGAGTGGGTGTCTGGTGAGTGGGTGTCTGGTGAGTGGGTGTCTGGTGAGTGGGTGTCTGGTGAGTGGGTGTATGGTGAGGGTGTGTCTGGTGAGTGGGTGTCTGGTGAGGGGGTGTCTGGTGAGTGGGTGTTTGGTGAGTGGGTGTTTGGTGAGTGGGTGTCTGGTGAGTGGGTGTCTGGTGAGTGGGTGTATGGTGAGTGGGTGTATGGTGAGTGGGCGTATGGTGAGTGGGTGTCTGGTGAGTGGGTGTATGGTGAGTGGGTGTCTGGTGAGGGGGTGTCTGGTGAGGGGGTGTCTGGTGAGGGGGTGTCTGGTGATGGGGTGTCTGTGTGGGTGGTGAGTGGGTGTCTGGTGAGTGGGTGTTTGGTGAGTGGGTGTCTGGTGAGTGGTGTGCTGGTGAGTGGGTGTCTGGTGAGTGGGTGTATGGTGAGTGGGTGTTGGTGAGTGGGTGTATGGTGAGTGGGTGTCTGGTGAGTGGGTGTATGGTGAGTGGGTGTCTGGTGAGTGGGTGTCTGGTGAGTGGGTGTCTGGTGAGTGTGGTAGTTTGTGTAGGTGGCATGAGTGAGTGGATGAATGTGCCCATAGATTGGGGAGACAGTGTATGAGAGGGTATGGTCGGTGGATTTGAGTGTAAGGTGTAGTAGGTGAGTGGGTTGTGGTGGGTGGGGTGGGTGAGTGTGTGTGACGGTGGGTGAGGGTGAGTGAGTGTGTGGTGGTGGGGTGGATGAGGGTGGGGTGGGTGAGTGTGTGATGGTTGGGTGGGTGAGGGTGGGATGTGTGATGGTGGGGTGTGCGATGGTGGGGTGGATGAGGGTGGGTGACTGTGTGATGGTGGGGTGGGTGAGGGTCGGGTGGGTGAGTGTGTGATGGTTGGGAGGGTGATGGTAGGGTGTGTGATGGTGGGGTGTGTGGGGTGGGTGAGAGTTTATGTAAGGGTGGGTGGGTGGATTCACGTGTAAGGTTTAGTGGGTGAATATGTAGAGAGCGTTGAGTGGATGTGTGTGATAGTGGGGTGGGTGGGTGTGCTGCATGGTGAGTGGATGTATGAGAGTGTGGTATGGGTGAGTTAAGGAGTGAGATGCATGGGTGAGTGAATGAGTGTGATGGTGGGTGCGTGTGTGCAACGCAGTCTAAATGTAGCTGTTTGGGTGTGGGAGTGGGGTAGAGGAGATTATATTGGGGGAAGGTTGTGTGTGAGTGTGAGATGAGTGTATGTTGTGTAGGGTGGGGAACGGTGTGGTAGGGTGCGGTGAGTGTATGGAGTGCAAGGTGAGTGATTGTGTGTGAGGGTGTGGTGTGGGAGAGTGTGTGAGGGGCGGAGTGAGTGGATGAATGAGTGTGTGTGTGGGTGAGTGATTGTGTGTGAGGGTGTGGTGTGGGAGCGTGGATGAATGAGTGTGTGGGTGGGTGAGTGTGTGGGGGTGAGTGAGTGTGTGGATGGGTGTGTGAGTGTGTGGGTAAGTGGGTGGGTGGGTGGGTGGGTGGAATGGGGAAGTGGGGGAGGGAAGGTTTGCTTGTGGAATGGTAGAGTGAGAGAGGCGGACAGGGATAGGAAGAGGTGTCATAAAAAAAAAGGAAAGTTTGTTTTATTTAACGACACCTCTAGAGCACATAGATTTTTATCATCGGCTATTGCACGTAAAACATTCTGATATATTTCTTTGGAGGAAACCCGCCAGCACCACATGGCTACTCTTTCCGATAAGCAGCAAGGGGTCTTTTATATGCACTTTCCCATACACAGGACAACACATACCACAGGCTTTGATGAACCAGCTGTGGACCACTGGTTGGAACAGAAAATAGCCCAAACTGCAAATGTGTCCACTGAGCAGGCTCGATCTCATGACCCACACCTTCACAGGTGGACACTCTACCGCCTGAGTGACGTCCCGCTCCCTCGGTGTCATAAAGGTCGGGGAGGAGGGGAGGGGAGTCTGGGGGTGGAATGAGGGTGTTCAGTGCAAAGGGGGAGTCTGGCCGGGCCGGATGAGCCAGGCTGCAGGGAGGAGGGGAGGCTCTGACCTTGTCCATGCCACTTCCGGTAGCCACCTGGCGGCCGACATCAAAGAGCGGGCCGTGTGCAAAAGGGCGCTGCCCTCCCGCCCAGCCCCCGCCGATGGGCGGGTCCTATTGGGGCACTGGCGGCAGCGCCACCAGCGGCGTACCCGGAACTAAGCAGAACATGACAACACCCCCGCCCCATCAGGTCAACCATTACATTGTACATAGGCTGGTGTTAATTCTCCGTGAGATTATCAGCGCTAAATTAATCAGAAAGTCGGTCAGGTGATTACTCACCATGGCGGGGGGGGGGGGGGCGCCACTGTCGTCGGGTTGTTGCTGTTGGAGTTGTATGTCCTGGCAACATCTAAGGTCGCATCAGTAGCGGGCATGGTGGCCGAATCGGTAGAGCGCGGGCCTCACGTGTGGAAGGTCAGGAGTTTGGATTCCGGTTGAGTCAAGTCAATGACTTCACATTTGATACTTGTCGCTTCCTAGCTTGGCATTCGGTGTTATTAGGATAGGGCAAGGATTGGTTCACTCAGTTTCAGGATAATCTGACTGTGTGGGATATAGATTCATCGTGCCGCCGGTATGATTTCCCATTGGGGTATCACTATTAAGTTGCCATGGGTGCGCATTGTCACAAGTCGGTACCCATCCTGATATGAGCATAGACGTTGCCAGGACGTAAAACTCCCAAAACCAACCAATCTAAGGTCATATCATGCCGGGTACCGACTTGTGACAGAGCGCACTCAGTATCCTGATGCTGAGCTAACCAGTCGTTGATTATCCTAGTAATGCTGAACGCCAGGCTAGGTAGTGACAAATATCAACTTTACAAATCATTGGTTTGACTCAGCTGACAATTGAACTCCCAACCTTCCGCATGGGAAGCCTGCGCTCTACCGAATCGGCCACCGCGTCCGGTCATCAGGTTGGTCGTGTCAGACCGGACTCCTGGTGTTGTCTGCTATTGATGTCATTCCTATACTCGGACGGCATGGCTGATTGGATAGAGTGCCCCCTTCCAGTGTGAAATGTCCTGGGATCAATCTCCGCCAGAGACAATCCAAAGACTTACAAAATTCATGCTTGGCAATACGTTGTTTAATGACTGGGATTACTAGGATAGACCAGTTCTGATATGACCTTAGATGTTGCCCAGATGTATAACGTCAATAGCCAACCAATTAGGATAAGGGCAAGGATACATTATCTTGGCTTAATGTTGCATGGTCCGGTGAAATATATATTTTTCAAAACAAAAGCATGTATCTCTGGTTGAGTTTATATATCAAACTTAGATATTGCTGCATTGCTGGTCCCCACATGTAATCTCCAAACACACCCAATGTGGGCCCTGCTAGGCTGGTCCCCCCATGTAATCTCCAAACACACCCAATGTGGGCCCTGCTAGGCTGGTCCCCACATGTAATCTCCAAACACACCCAATGTGGGCTCTGCTAGGCTGGTCCCCCCATGTAATCTCCAAACACACCCAATGTGGGCCCTGCTAGGCTGGTCCCCACATGTAATCACCAAACACACCCAATGTGGGCCCTGCTAGGCTGGTCCCCCCATGTAATCTCCAAACACACCCAAGGTGGGCTCTGCTAGACTGGTCCCCAAATGTAGTTTCCAAACACACCCAAGGTGGGCTCTGCTAGGCTGGTCCCCACATGTAATCTCCAAACACACCCAATGTGGGCCCTGCTAGGCTGGTTCCCCCATGTAATCTCCAAACACACCTAATGTGGGCCCTGCTAGGCTGGTCCCCACATGTAATCTCCAAACACACCCAATGTGGGCTCTGCTAGGCTGGTCCCCAAATGTAGTTTCCGAACACACCCACTGTGGGCCCTGATAGGCTGCTCCCCACATGTAGTCTCTGAACATACCCACTGTGGGCCCTGATAGGCTGGTCCCACATGGATTCTCCGAACACCCCCGCTGTGTTCCCTCCTAGGCTGGTCCCCATATATAATCTCTGAACACCCGCACTGTGTTCCCTGCTAGGCTGGTCCACAGATGTAGTCTCTGAACACCCCCACTGTGTTCCCTGCTATGCTGGTCCCCACATGTAGTCTCCGAACACACCGCTGTGGGCCCTGCTAGGTTGGTCCCCACATGTAATCTCCGAACACCCCCGCTGCGCTCCCTGCTAGGCTGGTTCCCACATGTAGTCTCCGAACACCCCCGCTGTGCTCCCTGCTAGGCTGGTCCTCATATATAGTCTCTGAACACCCGCACTGTGGGCCCTGCTATGCTGATCCCCACATATAATCTGCGAACACCCCCGCTGTGCTCCCTGCTAGGCTGGTCCACAGATGTAGTCTCCAAACACCCCCACTGTGTTCACTGCTATGCTGGTCCCCACATGTAGTCTCTGAACACCCTCACTGTGTTCCCTGCTATGCTGGTCCCCACATATAATCTCCGAACACCCCCACTATGGGCCCTGCTATGCTGGTCCCCACATATAATCTCCGAACCCACCCACTGTGTACCCTGCTAGTCTGGTCCCCACATATAGTCTTTGAACACCCCAACTGTGGGCCCTGTTGGTGTACATACTCTCTGAACAGCCCCACTGTGGGCCGTGCTGTGCTGGTCCCCACTTGTAGTCTTTGAACACCCCTACTGTGGGCCCTGTCCTCGTACGTAGTCTCCGAACACCCTCACTGTAGGCCCTGTTGTCGTACATAATCTCCAAATATCCCCACTGTGGGCCCTGCTGTGCTGGTCCCCAAATACAGTCTCCGAACACCCTCACTCTGGGCTATGTTGTCGTACAGTCTCCGAACACCCTCACTCTGGGCTCTGTGTCGTACATAGTCTCCGAACACCCCACTGTGGACCCTGTTGTTGTACATAGTCTCCATACACCCCCAGTGTGGGCTCTGTTGTCGTACATAATCTCTGAACACCCGAACTGTGGGCCCTGTTGTTGTACTTAGTCTCCGTACACCCCCAGTGTGGGCTCTGTTGTCATACATAATCTTCGAACACCCCAACTGTGGGCCATGTTGTCATACCTAGTCTCCGAACACCCCCAGTGTGGGCTCTGTTGTCATACATAGTCTTCGAACACCCCCACTGTGGACCTTGTTGTCGTGCATAGTCTCCGAACACCCCCAGTGTGGGCCCTGTTGTCGTACATAGTCTCCGAACACCCCCAGTGTGGGCCCTGTTGTCGTAAATAGTCTCCGAACACCACCACTGTGCCCCTGCTGTGCAGTTGGCAAATTTAAGTCTGCGTGATAAGGAGTCATTAACATGGCTTCCTATCTTCTTAAGTTGTCATAATTATACTTGGATGCAGCCAGTCCTTCTGACCTGCCCCCCCCCCCCCCCTTCTCCTTACACCCTCCCCCCCCCCCCCCTGTCCCCTCACTTCTAGAAGCTTTCTCTGTGAGGCTCCGCCAAGAGGCAGTCTCGCAGATGGCGGTATTCCCAGTTGGCACTGCTGTGACGTCACAGACGCCGAGCAGTAACGCTGACTACTCATCCCCAAGTAGTGACTGCCTATATACCTCAGCTTCTGTACTCCTTTTCCAGTTCTTCCTATCCTAGTTAAAGCTGCATAGACCGATGAAAACATCACATTTTCTAAACAAAAACAGTGATATAGATTTGATTCTATGTATGTAACTTAAATACTGGTGCACTTCTCGAACATTTGTCGCCACGTGGAACAGAATACCGAGTCAATTTACTAGAATCTGTTATTGCAGAATCCTATATGGTGTCAGAATGTTGGTGGGTTTACCAAAATTAATTGTGTGCACTTCCATTTTCAATATCTACAAAATTAGCCATTTAAAATACAAGTTACCTCAAATTAAAGTAGTTAGATTATAAGCATCAACTTAATATATTCATCTCAGAACATAACAAACTCAAAAGAATTGGACTATGCGACTCTAATCGGGCTGTCACACTACGACCTTTCTCTCCAACGCGCGTCGACGTGTGTCAATTTTGGGCGAAACAGCGGGAGACGTCGGGAAGCGTTACGGGCGCGTTATGCGCGCGTCGGTACACATCGGTACACCTTCATTGAGGTAGACGGTCGGCGGTCAACGTCGGAGCCCGTAATTGGTCGCTCAATGTTTTAAGCGTGTCAAAAAAGCGCGACGACCGACAACGAGCGTTATGGGGCTGTCACACTATGACGTTTCTCCCGGCGACCCGTCAGCGTTGAAAGTACTATCTTGCGCGTCGAGAAACGTTAAAGATTTAGGGGAAATATGGGGAAATTGGACGTTCCCACAGCGTGTTGGTTGCGCGCGGCCAATGTTGTGGTAACGTATATCGGCGCGCTGTGTCTCTGTCTCTGTCTGTGTCTCTGTCTGTGTCTCTGTGTGTGTCTCTGTCTCTGTCTCTGTTGGTGTCTGTGTGTGTGTCTCTGTGTGTGTCTATGTATGTGTCTCTGTATGTGTCTCTGTGTATGTGTCTCTGTCTGTGTCTCTGTCTGTGTCTCTGTCTGTGTCTCTGTGTCTGTCTCTGTCTGTGTCTCTGTATGTGTCTCTGTCTGTCTCTGTCTGTGTCTCTGTGTATGTGTCTCTGTCTGTGTCTCTGTGTCTGTGTCTCTGTCTGTGTCTCTGTCTGTGTCTCTGTCTGTGTCTCTGTCTGTGTCTCTGTGTGTGTCTCTGTCTGTGTCTCTGTGTATGTGTCTCTGTCTGTGTCTCTGTGTCTGTGTCTCTGTCTGTGTCTCTGTCTGTGTCTCTGTCTGTGTCTCTGTCTGTGTCTGTGTCTCTGTGTATGTGTCTCTGTCTGTGTCTCTGTGTCTGTGTCTCTGTCTGAGTCTCTGTATGTCTCTATGTCTGTGTCTCTGGCTGTGTCTATGTGTGTTACTCTGTGTGTGTCTATGTGTGTGTCTCTGTGTGTGTCTCTGTGTGTGTCTCTGTATGTGTCTGTGTCTGTGTCTCTGTCTCTGTTTCTCTCTCTCTCTGAGACACAGAGACATAGACACACATAGACACACACAGATACACAGAGACACAGAGACACACACCGAGACACAGAGACACACACAGAGACTCAGACACACAGAGACACAGAGACACACACCAATACACAGAAACACAGACAGAGACACATACAGAGACATACACAGAGACACAGAGACACATACAGAGACAGACACAGAGACACATACAGAGACACATACAGAGACATACACAGAGACACATACATAGACACATACAGAGACGCAGAGTCACAGACATAGACACATACAGAGACATACACATAGACACAGAGACATATACAGAGACATACACAGAGACACAGACAGAGACACATACAGAGACATACACAGAGACTCATACAGAGACAGACACAGAGACACAGACAGAGACACACACATAGACACATACATAGACACATACAGAGACATACACATGAAGTGGGCGTGTCTACTCGCCTTGAGCAATTATGAAGTGGGCGTGTCTACTCGCCTTGAGCAATTTGCGCACTCGTCCAACGAGAGCGCAAATTGCTTCCGCATGTGCACGCGACGGTTCGCGGGGGTAATGCGTTGCTTAGCGACTAGCTAAGCAACGAAAGGAGGTCGGGCGTTCGGGGCCGGACCCGGCAGACGTGTTTATTCGCGCTCTGTCATTTTCAGCCGATATTCGGTCTTTTTCTTATCTAAATTCTAAAACCAAGGTAATCAAATCACACGGGAGGAAAAGGGAGTTAGTAGCGCCTTAAATAGGTATGCATATTTCGGTGGTATCCTTGTTAGTTATGGTAAGAATAAAGTCGTGAGCTCTCGTGAAGGTGGACTGAGACGTTCCTTGCATTCTTTACTATCCTCCAGTATTATTGTGGATTAACCGCTATAGAAAACCTGATATTCGATTGCTTTCTATGTAATTAAGGGCCTTAAGCCTAAGTAGGCCTTATGCAGTTACTTACTCCATCTGTGGGAATATAATGACAGACTATAACAGAATTTAACGTAGTGTTACTTCAAGGCGGAAATTAACGACATTAACTTAGAACTGATTATCAGTGACAGCGGCAGCATCCCTAGCCGTACGCGTACTTCTAGAATTATTCAGTAACACAATTAATATACCGAAATGCGAAGGGGGCAGCCAGCTAGTTGAAATAACCTAACTTATAGAAGTAGGGAAACTTTAGGCCTATAGGCGCGCTCGTCGGCGAATTGCGTATGTAGATGAAACTCTGGCTGGCCGCCTTTCGCGCGGGGCGGACACCGACGGCGATGGACTACCTGCAGACGGGAGGAGGAGCCGCAGCGGCCCGCGGCAGGCTCAGGAATTTCACATGGAAATTATTACATAACATTAACACGTTAGGCTCGCCTTAGGCGGGGGCAGATTAGCCGAACGGTTAAACTGGTGCCGTGACCAGGATTAGTAAGGAGTGTAATACCTTTTAGTTCACTTTCGATACGCGAATCTAATAAAAAAAACAAAAAAAAACGGAGTGTTGTCAGAAGTGACAGCGCGTACGCATTGTGACAGCGACACACGGTCACTGTCTTCATGTTCCATGACGTGATATTGATAGTTTACGGCGTACCGGGGCAGCATCATTGCGAATGGTGACTTGACCCATGTGGTATACTTGTTATATTTTGCGGCTAGCCTTAATTAATTAGTAGTTTAAATAACCAGCGAGGGGCGAGCCTTGAATCCGCGGTTAAAACATCGGCGCAAATCGTGGCCTGAGGAGCGTTAGATGCACATAATGGCGTACCCTTGTGTCGCTCCGACTGGAGGAGGCGTACAGGACGTGGACTAGCTATCCCGATATTAGGCTATACGTGCATTATATTTGGTTAGAGTTTTAAATTAAAATTGGTGCTGCGGTTCTCCGACATTAAATGCCGGCCTATTTTTAGTGAATCTTCGCAGTTTGCTTGCGCTAGCCGCATGTTTTTCTTAGTTCCATCGTTACCTAGCGACATCACGCGTCGCTGGCACAGGAGACGACGTCAGAAAGCGTTATTGGAACATTAGGGCAGTGTGTCAACGTCTGCCAGACTGTTTGGTCGGTTTTCGTTACGTGCTAGCTTTTTCACTCTTTTTCCTGTATTTACGTCTAAAAACTCTTTCATTCACCTTTATTTCTTAAATCTCCTTCTTATTCGGCATCTTTCTTTTTGTTCAAATTTTCATTAGGATCTTCTAAATTTCGTGTATTTCTATAATTAACCGTTGGTGATAGCGAGAAAATAACTGAAATCAAGGAATTGTTCTATCTGGGCATAGAGCGATTAATTTATTGCAGTTGCTCATTTTTATTCATTATCCTTTTATTCGTACAAAATTCGGAGCATTTTTCATAAATTTTAGTAGATTGTTTAGGGTTTTTTTTTATATACCAGCGAAATTTGAATTTCTTTTAGTTTGGTGGTTGCACGAGCCAGTCGCCTAGGCGAGCTGGCTAGGCGGAAGGAACCTGGTGAGGCCCCTATTTCCGCCCGCCGCGGTTGCTTGCGTTCTGCAGCACCTGCGGGGGGAGAAAAGGGCGACGGGGAGGCGCAATCTTTGGATGGCGTCTCCATAACTGATTCGGACAGTGTTCGAAGTCTCGGGGTATCCCCCCTTACTGTAATGGCGGACCCAGTCCGACCTGCCGGGGTTTCGCCCCTAACTGTAACGGCTAATCCAGGAACTCCTGGAAAAGCTGTGGTTGATACGCAATTTGCGCCCGCGCAAAATCCAGAAGGCGCCAAAAGCGCGCAAATGTCCCTACAGGTCACTCGTGAGGAAGGCAGCCTCTTCTCTTTCCTTCCGAAAGAGAGGACGGGTGCTACTCCGACCCTGTCTCTTCCGCCCCCAGTCATGGACTTGTCGTACATGATACCTGCCGCGCAACATTCCGTGCAACGGGAACAACTAAAGGCGTTACAAAAGCGCGAGAGGGAAATCCTCACGCGCGAAAATGAGCTGAATGCCCAATGGCAACAATTTGCTGGGGGCGATGTAAATGCGCACCACAACCCCGGGGTTTCTGATGGAGTGTTAAAAGCAATCCAACGGCAAGCAAAGCTTGGCCCTCCTAGCAGCGCCAATGTAAATGCATCTAACGCGGCAGGCTGTGCGCCCACAGCTCCCTCCCTTCCCGCTGGGCAAAATGCGCCCGTCGACGGCTGCGCGCAAAACGCGAGCGCCGACTCTTTTGCTGCATACCGGTACACCGGTGCAGAACGGGAACTCATAAAGACGAACCCAGCCATTCGCCGGGCGGTAATGGAGGCATCCACTATCACCCCTGGCATCGGTGCCTCAGCGGTATACCGATCTCTGTATTTGCGCGACCAAAATATCAGCGTGCAAGAGCAGTACCAGCCCGCAAGGGTGAGGGCTGTCGAAGTTCCCCCGTTTGACGGAATAAACCAAGACTGGGAGACTTGGTGGGAAAAGTTCAGTAAGGCGATGTCCGTGAACCGGTGGAATGAGACCACTGCGCTTACGCGCCTGATCCACTTGTTACAAGATGGTCCAGGTCAGTGGGCTGTGGATAGGTGGGAGCAAGATAATTGCGCCACCTTAGATGAATTGGTGGAAGCGTTGGCTTGGCAATTCCAGGGAATGGATCCCTTATCGAAATGGGAACTCTTTGAGAAGAGATTCCAACGTCCGTCAGACTCGGCCAATTCCGTCTACTACGGGATGATGCTAGAGTCTGAGGCCAGAAAAGCTGGACAAGGATGTGGAATGTCGCGCGATTTAATCGCGCGCAAAACAGTGGCAGTGTTCATTCATGGTTTGCGCGACCGGGAGGAACGCGACATGATCTTGAAGCAATGGTCCCCGGGTAGACACACCATGGAGGATATTTATCAAATGTTAAGGGATCACGCGGCAAAAGCGCGTATGACCCCACGTAACTGCGCGGTGGCGGAAATTGCTTCCGCCGTGGCAGACTTGCCGTACGACAATCCATATGATACAGTGGATACAGGAATTTGCGCCTATAACGGGCACCCTTCACAGAATACCCAACAGGGTAACGCTAACAAGCGTGAATGGCCAAATAGGCGTCCACACTTTAACCCTGATTTGCAGGGTAGATCGCAAAGGGCGTTTCAACCGACCCGCCCGAATCGCTCTCGGAATTCCGGGAGGATTGAATGTTTTAGATGCCGGGACTTTGGTCACATGGCGTATGAGTGTCCTTTGTCACAGCCTCGTTCCTTAGAACAGGCTATGGTGGATGGAGTCCGTAACGGGTGCGATAATTCGCGCCATGTACCAGAACTATTGGCCCGGCTACAGGCAGCCAGCGGCAAAAATAGTGCACGCGATAATACGCGAATCGCGCGCCCTGTCACGAACAACGTGCATGGGAGCAAGCAAATTGCGCCCACAGGCAAGCAATTCGCGCCTAACCATAGCGCTGTTGCTGCCGTACACCATGAATCGGGATCTCCCGAGTTCTTAGCCGATACTGATTTTTTAAATTAGTACCAGCTGCAACGCTGGAAGTGTTGTCAGCTATTATTGTACGGGGAAATCTTCCCAGCGCATCTGTTGAGAGTTGTGCTAAACCCCTTGCGCACAATCTCCCATCAGATTCGTGCAATGTGCACAGTGTGTCTACACCGTCTACATGTACAATCGGCGTCCGCCAGGTTTTCTTGGCTGGAATGCGATCAATGTGCGCGCAAAATGCGCGCAGCCCTGAGTCTGATCCGTGTATGGACTATATTTTAGAGAGAACGGGACTAAACCTACACAACGTGGATGAAAGAGACCAGTTCGCCATGAACATTTTCCCACTGAATGGGAAAAGATGGTATGTCCCCATCAACATTAGAGAATCCAATGGATTCTTCCTTATTGATACCGGGGCGGCCATGTCCGTGATAGGAAAAGGATTCTTTGATAATCTCAACCTGAATACGCGTAACTTGGTCTCCGACGTGAGGCCTTTAAGTGTAACTGGACTAGTAATCCCACAATTTGGTTGTACAGATATCCCGCTGGGTATCGCCAATCAGATATTTTACTCATCTGTATTGATAGTGGACATACCAGAGGATGGTATTCTGGGGAGCGATTGGATGTCATTTTACGAAGCCAGTCTCTCGCCACATAATGGGCTGCTGGAAATTCTGCAACCTTATAACTTGGTCACCCACTGTCAGCTACGAACAGACTGCGGTCTTGCGTGCCTGGCAGAAGATGTTACATTAAATGCGCACCAAACGGTGGCGGCATTAATTTCAACCAGACATATAGAAGGGAAGGGTCAGTGCTTAATTGAACCCGACCCTGAAGTACTCAGTTGTATGGGAGTCACAGCGGCTCCCTCGTTAATTTGTGGCGCAGACGGTGCTGTGTTACCGCTGTGTAACACTACAGACGATTGGGTGCATTTGCGGCGAGGCCAGGTCATTGGCAACGCCTCTGAGGCCAGATCGCATGGTTCCATCAATAGTCCTACGGCCGCCATGGTGTTCGACTTACTCAAAAGAGAACGCGGCGTGGAGGGATTTGGAGGATCCCCAGAACCGGTTTTTCCTGTTGACAGAACGCCATTTGCGGGCCTGCCGCAAATTCCTGACTTCATACTATCCATGGCGGAGGCCACGCATTTGGAGCACGCGGAAGATAAAAAGAGAATCGCAGAATTCCTCTTCGAATTTTGCGATATATTCGCGAAACCGGATGCTAAACTGGGGTGGACAGATGTCGTCCAACACCATATCGATGTCGGTGACAACGCCCCCTTTAGGATACCATACCGTAGGCTAATGGACTCCAAGAAACAAGCCCTGGAGGACGAGGTTGCCAAAATGTTGGCGGCAGGGATCATTACGGATAGTACAAGTCCTTATAGTTCGCCCGTCCACCTTGTTACCAAAAAGGATGGGACGTGGCGATTTTGTATAGATTATCGCAAGTTAAATGCTATGACGCGGAAAAATGCGTTCCCGTTACCGCGGATAGACGAGAGCTTGGATAGTCTGGGAGGAAATAAGTGGTTCTGCACTTTGGATCTCCAATCTGGATACCATCAAGTCGCGATGCAACACGATGATCGGGAGAAAACTGCTTTCACAACTCATATAGGTCTATATGAGTGGAAGGTAATGCCCTTTGGTCTATGTAATGCTCCCGCCACCTTTGAGAAAATGATGGCGGAAATGTTAAACGGTCTACTGTTTACTCACTGTTTGGTATATTTAGACGACATTATAATATTCGGTGACACCGTTTCCACATGTCGTTCGCATTTACGAGAAGTTTTTCTAAGACTTCGCAAATTTAAATTAAAACTTAAACCGTCCAAATGTCATCTATTCCGTAAGGAAACTGAATATTTGGGTAGACTTGTGTCTAGTGAGGGTATAAAAGCCGATCCTAAAAAGATTGAGGCTATAACCAATTGGCCAGCGCCTAAGTCTCCTAAAGAGACAAAAAGTTTGCTCGGTTTTGCTTCTTATTATCGAGATTTCATTCCCCATTTTGCCGATGTAGTCGCTTCCATACAGGACGTGGCTAATGTCGGCACGCAAATATTTGCGTGGGGTATATCACAGGAAAATGCGTTCATTAACCTGAAACGGCTTTTCGCCGATACACCAGTACTAGGGTACCCACGGCCTAGTGGACAATTTATCTTGGACACTGACGCTAGCGCATTTGCCATAGCAGGCGCATTAAGTCAGGTGCAAGACGGGGTTGAAGTACCCATTACCTTTGCCAGCAATAGGCTCAGTGCCTGTCAACGGCGTTATTGTACGACAAAAAGGGAGTTAATGGCGATAGTCGTATACACTAAAAAATGGCGTCATTATTTTTGGGATTCTGAATTCCAGATCCGTACTGACCATCATTCATTAAAATGGTTACTAAATTTTAAAGAGGCTGGGGTATGATAGGACGTTGGTTGGCGTGGTTGTCTGAATTTGGCCTCACCAACACGCAAATTACTTATCGACCCGGCTCTCAACATATTAACGCTGACGCGCTTAGTCGCATTCCTGTACGTCGTTGTGGCATACCGGAATGTGACGATTGTGGGGCTCATACAGCGGTGGTTGTGTCCTTACTCCTGACTCCTGATGAGGAAAATAGCTTCCATTTCTGGACGCAAAATGAATTGCGTCAGGCTCAGGAAGCAGATGTGACATGCTCCACCGTTATTTCTTTGTTAAATGCGCACACGGTGAGACCTCCTAAGGATCTCGTAAGAGCGGGGAATACAGAAACTATTAAATTGTTAAACCAATGGAAACAGTTAACTGTAGTGAATGGGGTGTTATGCAGGAATGCGCTCGACCCCCATTCTCTCATAACTCATCAACAACTCGTTATACCTTTCCTCTTACGAGAGGACATATTAATATTCTGCCTCAGCCATCCCACCGCTGCGCATTTTGGAAGGGAGAGAACCCTAGACAAAATACGCACGCGATATTACTGGCCAGGCATGAATTCGCGTGTGCGCGATTGGGTTAAATCCTGCCCGAGATGCGCACTCATTAAACCAGGGCTGGGAATGGCTAAAATGCCGTTACAGCAACAGATGACAGGCCAACGTTGGGGGCGCCTGTCCTGTGACTTCGTCTCAGGATTTAAGCGCACTAACCGGGATAATTTGGTGATGTTGGTAGTACAGGACCACTTTACAAAATATGTACAAGTCTACCCATTACGTAACCAAACGGCGGCAGTGGCCGCGCAAGCATTGGTGGATAATTGGATACTTATATTACACTCCCCTTATATTACACTCAGATCAGGGCAGGGAGTTCGAGTCGGAATTATTCCAGACTATGCTCAAACTGATAGGCTGCTATAAAACCCGCACGAACCCTTACTGTCCCAGATCCAATGGCTTAGTTGAACGATTTAATCGAACGTTAATTTCTGCTCTGGCCTGCAGGGTCAATGAAGATCAGAGCGATTGGGATTTACATGCTAAGTACGTTGCACACGCATATAATTGCACAATACACGCCGCTACCGGGGTTACTCCCAATACGTTGGTGTTTGGGGAAGAATTGCGCCTACCATGTGATTTGCAATTCGGAGTGTTAGACAAACATTCAGACGACGCTTGCACACCGGCTTTCGTCCGATGGTTGGAATGTTGTTTCCACAATGCATATGGCAGGGTGCGTAATAGCACAGAGAAAAGTATTCAAAGAAATAAAAATTCTTATGGGAATGCTGACTTCCCACGGTTTGCAGTGGGTGACTTGGTGTTAAGATACCATGCTCCCACGGCACACATTAAACTCGCACCAAACTGGGACGGGCCTTGGAAGATTACTGAGGTCATATCTGATACGACGGTTATAATTAAGACGGCATTATCAGCCGCTCGGAAATCAAATACAGGGCGTTTGAAATTGTACACCGGGCGGATTCCGTCAGATAGCCAAGACGGCGATAAATTAATTAACGCCGAGTCGGCGCGGAAACCCGATACGGCGCAATCTCAGGAGAAGACACAGCTGTTGGTTCCCACCACCCGCGGTGAAACAAGAGTCGGGTCGAACGACCGTTAACATTTATTAGTCAGAGGTCGGGGTGAGAGGCGATCAAATTACAAAGGACATCGGTTTATGTTATATTTTATATACCGGTCTATGCCATAATTATGAAGGAGGGTAAGAAAATCGCCGCCCTCCCATGACTTTTACTTACGATACATCTTTAAGTTATACGACCCCTTTTATAAGGCTCATTAACTTACTTGGGAGACAATTCCGTACTACTGGGGGACTGGGAAAGCAAAATTAGATATTGCATATCATCAGCCCCCATGAAACACCAACAGTAAAATGCGTACATTGATAAGGATTTAGCCTACCTATCGATGGTGCAACTATGGTATAGCCCAACATAAAAATGCGTACACATACACCATAAGAACACCAACAGTAAAATGAGTACATCTATTAGAATTACCGAATATATACATCCAACCTTAAAAAAAAACTGTACATACACAACATAACAACGACAATGAATGGTAATGTATAAAATTTATTTAAAATTAAAAAAAAATATATATATATATTTATTTAAAATTAAAAACAAATTTTTTTTAATTAAAGTAAATTACACGGTTTCCTGGTGGGCGGCCCGCACGCAAGAGGCGATGCAGCGGGCCCACCTCTTCTTGGTGGCGCCCGTCGCGTGCACGCCGTCCACCAGCCTTTCATAGTAAGTCGCCCCCCGAAATGTGATGGTGGCGGCGAGATCGGGGGTAGGCTGACCGGCCTCGGCATTCAGCCGCCGGAGTATATCGTTGTACAGCTCCAGCGCGCTGTCAACGGCCTCCTGCGGAGAGTAAAATATAATAATCTAATACGAGGGAATATATCGGTAATACCATCAGCATTATCGTGCTAGATAATCTATTACGTATCAGGGTTTCCTTTCCCATCAGGATTCAACACAGCAATCTAATATGATTAGCTTAGTTAAAGTCGTACTTAAAAGAGTTCCTTTTCCATCACGACAAATTGCAGCCTCACCTGATCCGCGTGAGGGCGGGGATGCGCCCGATGGTAGGCCACGTATTGGCTGCCGGTCCACCTCCGCCGGGCCGGGTGATTTGCGTCCACCAAATTAACACCGGCTACGGTCGCCACGCTCACCCGTCCGGTGTAGACGGACCGGAGTACGGCCAGGGACTCTTCCCTCCGCACCCCCAGTCCACCGAGAATCTCAGAGAAATGGGGGGAACGCGCAGTGGTCGCCCGGGTCCTCCTGTCCCGGGACGTAACATCACAGATGCCAGCACACAATACCACGTAGTCAGGTCGAAATTCCCTGAAAGGAAATATGACCCTTAGATTTGCGCGCTACAACAGTTTTTCTTACAAATGTAATAATAAAAAATACAGTTGAGGAAATTGCGTGCGGGGGAGACCTCTAATATGGGCATTGCGCCCCCATCCCTGAATGAAAATGTAAACAGCGACTTGTTTAAAATTTCACGTACCGTATCCCCGCCACCGACAGTCGCATGGCATCTATATAACCCTTTCCAGGGTGCGTAAAAACGCGAAACTCGTGCTCCTCCACGAGCCGGTCGAGGTGACGTTGCAGCCCTGAGCCACGTGAATCGCAGATGATAGCTACACGCATCTTTTCTTGGTGTTGAATGGCTAGACGAAGAGATGTGTGCTCAGCTTGGTGTACAGTTCGACTGTGCCCCAACCTGAGACGCTCGTACACACAATCTCTACTATTATCAGCTGGTACTCGGTACGCGGTACGGCATAACATTTACATGCGTTATATTGTATTTGTTTCCGGAGGGAGAGAGTGTAGAGCATTTAGCAGATTGAGGAGAATTAGAGAAAATAAATAAGGGAAGCCATTTATTGTAGATCAGGGAGAGTTTTTTTTTTATATAAAGACCGACACGCAATTTGCGCACGGCGCATGTTTAAGAAGTGATGGGGACGTACGCGTTTTGCGCACAGTTCACCGTGGCGGATAAATCCCTCGGAACTGTCACAGGGGACTATCTGCGTGTGACGTCAGAGCACGGTGTTTACTTTGACGAACATTCCCAAAATATAACTATAACTAACAAGAAATGCGTGATAAAATAAATAAATAAACGGAGTATTACATTACATACACTATACGTGTACTATCTTAATACGAAAATAATCGCTCCACTAGCGATAGAGGTGATACGGGAATGTAAACAAGCCCGGCGTAAACAGCGGGTGATAAAAACAACCCGTAAATAAAAAGATATTATTTACGTATCAACATTATATCTTAACCGATTAAAATAGATATACGGTTGATATGTACTCAAGGTAATCTGGGTTTCAGCTCCCCAACACCCTTATTCGTACTAGGATCAACCGGATTAATTCTAAACAAAACTGGACCCGTGTTGGTAATATTACGAACGGGTCGAGTTGTTAACACCCTTTCGCCTACGAAAAAATTACGTGAGTAAGCCTTTATCGATAAAAATTCGTATTAAATTTGTCGGGAAAAAAAAAAAATATATATATAAGTTCGTAAATGCGCTGACTAACGATTAGGGCCCCTAATCGCCCCTTTTATAAATTGTAAACACTGTATTAGGGTAAATGTCAGCGCAATACACGACTTCTGTGATCGAATGGATTCGTTCCAAACAGGGAAAGCTTGGTGCAGGCGGCCCCGTTGCCATGGGGAACTAAGGCCCTCCGTGACCTAATTTGTGCGGGAACCGGGTCAACTCGGGTTTCCCGCCTAAACGCGAGCCTGCCATTGGTTGACGGCTAACAGGAACGCGCTGCCGCGCACTTGCGGCTAGCAAGGCCGTACAGAACTTCAGTCTTCACTCAGCTTACACTGGGTGCAGACTCCACAAAAGCTTCTTGCGAACTCGTCGGTTTTTTGCCGGTCTATTTATCTAATAGGCCGGGTACTCTCCTGGTAGGTAGCTACCTAGTGAGGGGGATCACGAGCAAGCGTTTTGGTTATTGTCTTGTCGGTAAAAAAAAAAAAGGGAGGTACGTAAAATAACCACTGTACTGGTTTTAGGCCGACGGTCAGGCCTGGTCGCGCAAGCGATCAGGCATGGAATCGGCCACCTCCGCCAAAGGAGGTTCGGGTGAGGGGCCCGATCACAACCCTCTCGTATGCAACGTGTTGCATAAAGGCACCGGTCAAATATCGGTGTATACTGTCCGTGACTGGAATCTCCTCACACCTGAGGTGAGACTGGCCCAAGGCCTATCATTGGTGATAGGCAATGCTTCCGCGGAAGCTTCCTGTAGTCAGTCTGGGCCCACCTCGTGGGCTGACAGCAAGACAACCGCCCCTCACGTCAGCCCCATGGTGACTGAGGAGGAATTTACTTTGGTCACCAACAGGCGCCCGAAGGATCTTGATCAGGGAGATGAGCCTACCCCCTCATCTTCAGGTAAGTCGTCTAATGTTCGACTTTCTAAAGCAGAGGCAGTGAGACGTTCACCACGAAAACGGTCGTCGGAACGTGTAGCTGCGCGAAATCCTTCCGCACGGGAGGCGGAAGGAAAAATTCCTGCCACAACTTCAAAAGCTGTGACAAGGGATTACGTGTCAGATGAGGAGGATACACCACCTGCTGACCCAACTTTGGACCCACTTTACGGTACGATGGCACTTCGTCTCGACCGCCTGGAGAAGGGTGAGTTACAATGGGATAGCGATATCCCAGTTGCTACTATTCCTGAGAGGTATCCCCACTTAGTGAATTGCGGTTACAATAGCCGCACTCTTGGTTCTGTCCCTATCAGGAAGGCAGCTGAATTGGGTATGTTGCAGGAATCTATACTGCGGGAGAGATATTTCGACCCCCCACGCCCGAACCGTACATTAGCCATGTATATGTTGCCCCCAACACCTACTGGCCGATGCAAATTGCGCCTCCCCCCTGTCCACCGGGAAAATGGGGAGGATTCAGATGTAGAGGACTGGGTAGATGATCATCAATCCGGCCTTCAGCCCTATGTACAGCGTATCCACAGTGTCATCACTGAGGTGCGTGGTCTAGCTAAGTCGCCTTATCGGCCGCAAGATATTGCGCACTTGAAATTTGTTAGGCATACTTTCCGCCCAAAGGACAAGTGTCTATTTTGTAAATACTTCCTGGAACGCCCCAGCGCTATCCCAGAAAACTTGAAACACCCTAACCGCCGCTATAGGCGTTGGGATGTATTGGCTCGTCACATTTGTGAAGAGCATTTGTATACTGTGCATAGATGGTCGTGCGACGACCACCGTTCCGCAGCGTGCCCGTTCACTAAATCGACGGGTAAACCCTTCTCGACTCACCGAAGGGGTCTCATGTTACGCCATTTAATGTCGTACGGCATTTGCGCCAAGTCGGGTCACAAGCGCCCGCAGTCCACCATAAGGAAATTGGCGTGTGTAGCTCAAGATCCGTCCTTGTCGGATAACTGTAGGTATACCTTCATTCCGGAGTTTAATGCCGAGCGCGGCCGCCAAATTCTCGCCGAGACTTTGCGGTTACCGATATCTGCGCACACTGTAGCAGTGTGCATATACGGAGGCGTCACTTTAGGCGAAAAAGCTTATTTTTCCGCAGGCAGACGCCGTCTTAAAGAAAAGTTAGATAGAGAGGACGGTATCGTTACCCGTCCTATCACGTCCGGGGGCCGCGGCCACAGGTCCCGCCGAGGCCGTCCCCAGCCCCCACAACCCCGCCCCTTTAGAGCGGATAAAGTCGAGTCAGGTATTTCTTATGCCTCAGCGGTGGTGGATCCTCCCACAGAGGACCCGCCTCTCGAACGGACCGCGGCGCAAATCGCGCGCGGCGATGAACTGCAACAGTTTGGAGAGAAGGAAAGCTCACGCTTGGCTGCCCTTCGCCCCAAACCTGCGGCGGCTCCTACCACGGTATCGGCGCCCGTCCAATCGACGAAACGCAAGGGCGCCAGACCCCTGGATCCTTCACTGCCCACAGTGGGATCCATTCCCGCCTCGCTCCGTCGCGACTTAAAAAGACGAGCTTCCGAGATGGCCACCGCGGCTTCAACCGACGCGCAGCCATCCACTAGTACAGACGCTCCATTCCAGCCGGATTTATCACCGGCTGCAAAGAAGCGCCTTATAGAGCGTTATAATTGCTTACCGCCTTCCGTCCATGAGGTCCTCGCGCGGGACTCCGGCCCGGAGTCAATTGAGACAATGGACTTTTTCATGAATATGGTAAGTTCTATGTCCACTTTCGGGGTAAATCGTCTGGACGCAGTCAAAGTGACTTGCGCGCAGACGATGTGGGAAACTTCTCAAAAGGAGATTGAGAATACTAAAGCAGAGGCGAAAGCCCAAGTCAAAGCGGCCGACGATCGTTACCGTTTTATGATGGATCATTATGATCGACAGCTCCACCAATGGGAGGAGATGAACATGAAGTTCAACTTCAGGTTCGGCGTATCCGCCCTGCAGTGGGACGGCTCTTTTGAGACGTTGGATTTTTCCGGCGTCCCACAGTCCGTCCTCCGACCGTACTTCACTGGCAGTACGGAAGCCGCACAGGTCTCTGCTTCAGGTGACCATACAGCGAATGTGGCAGAGGAATCTACTCCCTCTGCTGCGCCAGCTGCTCCAGTTAACTGGATCCCGGGGAGCGCCACAGTCAAACCCTTGGGACCCTACGTTGCGCGTACGCAAATTGCGCCCCCCATGGTTTCCCTCAAAGGGAAAACCGACAAGCCTAAGGGGAAATCAGCCGTGGCAAGCCCAAATTTGCTGCCGCCTACCCTGAGTCCACACCCATCTATGAGTGTGGATATTATACCGTCCCCACCTTTACGTGAGGAAATCGTACCGCTTCCACCCGCGAGGGCGGAAATCGTGCCGCTTCCACCTATCATGGCGGAAGTCGTGGCCCCACCGCCACGTTCACCTCCGAGGGATCCCATTGTATCCCCCGTTAATGTCGAGTCGTCGCTGAGTAGTTTTGCAGAATCCTGCAAAGTTTTTAACGATCAGACCGCACGTGACTGCGCGCATTTGGCGCCGGCTTCCCGTATCACGACGCCGTTGCTAGCACCAGAGCACGACGACCTCGAACAGTTATCACCGTTCACCTTACCGGTAACTCCTGGAGGGCCCACCCCCCTCAGCGAAACTCCGCTGATTTTTACCTCCGACGAGGAGGGAGAGTATTCGGATGCGATCTCCGATATAACAGTATGTTCGGTAAATATGGATACCGACGAAATCCCGGAACCGAGGGCCGGATCACCGCCTGCCTGCGAGCCCCACTCACCTGAGCTCCAGCAAGAGCTCATTGTTGATTAGGGGAAAATAATCCCCTGCGTGAATAGGCTAGGCCTATAATTAATAATGTATTTTATTATAATACATAACAGTAAAATATTGAGATCACCTACAATATTCAAACGCGTAATTAAATATGTGTACAGTAAAGAGGCTTAGCCTATAGTCGGCACGTGCTCCACTTAAATAAAGTACGTTAACGATAAATATTGCTACTCCTAATACAATATATAAATGCGTACCAGTTATGCATAATGTACTAAGGCTCAGCCTAGAATTTCGCATAAATAATCAATTTTCAAAATTAGGGCCGAGTTTAAACATATTAACATAATTATTCCATATTCTACATTCTAATAGCTCTGATCCTCTGCTAAACCATAATTTGTGTATTAATATTCTCTCTTTTCCTTTAACTTCCATACGCATAATTTCACAATACTACACTGCCCCGGGAGCCGCGACAACCACCAGGCGTCGTGCGCGGGTTTCGCGGGGGGGAAACCAGGCGCATTCCAGGACCACGCCCCCATTCACCAAGGCGCGGCACGCGTTGGACCTGGACGGCGCACCTTCGCGAACCCAGCCATCTTCATCTCACGCTTCAGGGCACCACAATGGGTATCGTTTGGGGCACATATACATTCTGGGATTTCGGTTGGGGCGCAAAGGGTATTATCCATTATGTCATGTTAACACAATTACACTAAACTTTTCACACCCCGCTTATAAATATCCTATAATTAGGCAGCACAGAGGATCAGATTTAACTATTTTATAGTCCCTAAATTAATTAATAATTTTATCCTTCCGTTCACGTTAGTAATAAATTTTCTCTGAGGGCAGCAGCTGGTAGTAGAAAATTTAATCGTAACGGGCAGTTTATAAATTAACATTAAAATTGGGATCTTTTAAAAATATAACTTAATTAATAATATATCCATACCAAAAGGTAAAATAAAATAATTAAACAAAAATTAACTTAAAAGAATATATATCTCTAGGCCAGGCGGCAATGAGGGATCATTATTATAAATACCATATTCCAAATTACTTATGTCGAGCAAATCGCTGTAATAACTACGTTCTAAATTACTCGCGAAATTAATTCCTTGGTTCCTTGAATAAAAAGTCAAGTAAAAATTTAACTAAAGAAAAAAAAACAAAACATCCTGCCTCCTCACAGGAAACGTTCCCCAGGCCGGGAAGAGAAAGAATAATACCCCACTATTTCCAAATTTGCACACGTGCACCCAATTTAACTATTTCATCTGGATTAAAACAAAGCATGTAACACCTGCAGAATACATGCCATAATAATAAAATTATATATATATCCTTGTGCGGCCTGCTTTCGGAAAACACTTAGGTCCACACTAAATGTAAATAACCGATTGTAATATATTGTACATATGTGTAGACTTTGCATATTATCCAAGAAGTAACGGGTAGTACACACCGTCCCCAGGGGACGCGAATTGCGCCCAAATTAATACGCATTTCGCGCACGAGGGTACCGTACTGGCGGTGATGCTGGAGTATGGTTCCCCATCACGGGGAAATATTAACAATTAGCATATAACCTTAATAAATTCCCTCTGAGGGCACCAGCTTGTGAGTTGCCATAGGGTAATATAATTTAGCCTTTTTTTTATAGTATCTCTTCCAAATTGGCGTAAAAGTTCTCACTATATTCGATAAGGGTTTAAATACGTTTCAAAGTTTCAGAATAAACAAATACCTGTACTGCGGAACATACTCCTGCAATTGAAAATAATATTAGAGGAGATAACATAAATACGGGTAGACTTGTACGTATTTAGGAGAATGGTCCTGAATTTCAAGTCAGAGTTTCACATTTCTTAAAACGCAGTATTTTCATACATATAACGGTAGTGCCTTGTGGCGAATACAAAATGCGTACGGTCATGTGCCGATGCGCATTTCTGGAGACGTCGAAATAAACTGAGTTAGAATAGCATATAAAAACACCGTCAACGCATATCGCGCACACGACGAGCGATTTCTTAAAACGCGCGCTTGCGCCGCCGTGATGTCAACCTTGTCGGGCGATTGCCCACAATGCCCTGCATACTTAGTCTGGCTGTCGGATTGTCATTTAGGCCTATGCCATAGCTGAAACATCAATAGCTGGCATGGCTCACCTTGTTAAAAGTAACTGGTATACTTATGTAGAAATCAACCGAGTAGACGCGAATTGCGCACTCGCAGCTGTAGTGCTCGCAGCTAATTGCGCGGCTCAGGAACGCCCCTAAGTCCTAGGGACTACGGCCTACAGCCTGCTCTCTGCATAAGGCACGCAGTTTTGCTGTTTATTTATTAAATCTGGTGGTGGTCCAACATTACCGTTGTCATTCGGTAACCTTTTTCATTCGGGCATATGCCATAGCTGATACATCGATAGCTGGCATCGCTCACTTTTTTAAAAGTAACTGTGTAAACCTAGATACATATTGACCGAGCAGACGCAAATCGCGCGCTCGAAGATACAGTGCCCGCATTTGTTTGCGCGGCTCATAAACGCCCTTTGAGTCCTGAGGACTATGGCCTACAGCCTGCTCTCTGCATAAGGCACGCAGTTTTGCTGGTTATTTGTTGGATTGAAACTGGTTGCGAGTGGCAATCCCATTACCTGGTCGGGAGTAAGCGTGGTGCGGTGCCCCAATTGGGAAAATGCGCCGGGAGTATTTAATTCTGCGGAGCCCACATGGGTTTTCCCATCGGGAGTACCACGACTTACGGTGCCCACATTTGACACTACGGTCGGGAGTACAATCTAAATGTACGGTGCCCAGATAGTAAGATCCGGTCGGGAGTATTTTATATATACGGGGCCCGCCGGTCGCCAGTAATGCGCCCTCCCATCTTCGTCTTGCCAGATGCTACGCTATGTGATAGGCACATACTATGGTTGTAGCGCTATCAACTGTAAATCCACCTATGATTTTGGCCAGAGTTGAGTACGCATTGAGCACGCACATTTTAACGCAGCATATATTCTAAAATGAACAATCTAAATAAGGAAAGAAATACCCCCAAGCACTCAGCATTGTCAGCGGGTTTTGTTCCCTTCAGGAGTAATCTTACAGCCAGGTCTATGTATAGGTAATAACCCATTATATTGCAGGTGCAGCATCGTCTAATCGTGTCTGGGCTTCCTCCACTGTAATTTTAATATTAAGACAACCCGCAGCCTTGTAGAATTCGCCGAGAACTGGACCGATAAATCTCTTCATGATGAATCGTCCAGTTCAATACATGGTTGCGGGGTGTGTTTAAATTTTGTCGGTAGTTCAATATTTCCTTGCGCTTCCATTTTTAAGATTCTCCCCATTTTCCTAGCCCACGATCTAGTCACAAGGGATTCACGAGTAAAATGCGCAGGGGCGTTTGTCAATATAAACATTATAACGCTATTCATATAAAATTCTGTATGGCGCAAGTAAAATGCGCGCCTCATTCAAATGTTGCCAAAAAGCGTTATAATAGTATCATTTATATATTAAACTTTAATATAAATTTTTTCCGATAGGATAAAAACAAAAACACGAAAGCCCAATAAGTTTGCAATGAAGAAATAAAATTCTTCCGAAGTCATGGTCAACGCAAAATATCTTCCGCCCTTTTGCGCGGAAGATATTTTCCACCCCGAATGGGATATACATAAGCGACGTTCCAACTTTGGATTTTCGGCTATGGTTATCCCATGTTATAGTTCTTGTTAAAGTTGGTATTCAAGCTACGAAATAACACAGAAGAAGAGTTTTCCGGCCAGCAGCAACGGCCCCCAAGTACGTTCGCATCGCTAGAAGTCCGCCCAGGAGTCTGTTTGTGGGGCTTGATCCAGACAGGTCGGGGGTGTAAAATAGAGCAGTGTGTGTATTAGTTTGATCATGACACCTCCGACATTTCATTGTTATACGCGGAAGCGTCGGTCCCGAGCGACCGGCTACAGCGCTACATTTGTTAGTATTAAGCAGGCTCGCGGCTCACCTCCTATATGCCTTTATTAGGAGGATTATTGCGTTTTATGTTTATTTGGGGTTTTGCCATAGCTGATACATCGATAGCTGGCATAACCCACCCATGTACATGTATATTAAATCTGATATTAATAATATATAAAAAAAAGAAAACATTGCTCACACAACGCATTTCAATTTTAAAATAACGTATATATATCCATATGGCAGCTATAGCGGTTCATGATGAAAGGGAGATCCTGTAAGGGGTCAATCCCCCTGAGACCAAGCCTTGGTTGGCCATCTACCGTTTTGGCGCGGAAGTAAATCAGACAACAGTATTATTTGTCCAAGGGACACTTATGGATTTACCATTACCTGGTCGGGAGTAGGGGTGGTGCGGTGCCCCAATTGGGAAAATGCGCCGGGAGTATTTAATTATGCGGAGCCCACATGGGTTTTCTCATCGGGAGTACCACAACTTACGGAGCCCTCAAGTGTCTTTACGGTCGGGAGTACAATCTAACTGTACGGTGCCCAAATAGTAAGAACCGGTCGGGAGTATTTTATATATACGGGGCCCGCCGGTCGCCAGTAATGTCCTCCTCCTTTTGGGCGAATTAATATCATATACATTTGTGATAGGCACAAATTTGCGCTCGGCGCATTGTCTTTACTTGCCATGCGGTAAAATTTTCTTAAAAGAAAATATAGACGACATTCACTCAATTATTCCTGAAAGCTATTTGCGCACGGGCGCATCTACAAGTACGCTATTGTCGACTTTTTAGAGGTCAGTTTTGCGCCCTAGCGCGTTTATGGATGAGTATTTATATCTTCTGATGCACTTAGTTTAAGTTATTGAAAAGAAAAACACAACGAGAAGTAAAATTTGTGCCCAGCGCGGTCAGCGATAATTTTCGCTGAACGCGCCGGGAAACGGTCATAGCTTTATTATTTTCAGGTGCTACACCCGCGAGCCTTTGTAGTCTCGCCCACTTTGCTATTTTTCAGACGAACGACAGTTTCTGTTGTTCGTCTGGGGGAGCAGTGAAGTGGGCGTGTCTACTCGCCTTGAGCAATTTGCGCACTCGTCCAACGAGAGCGCAAATTGCTTCCGCATGTGCACGCGACGGTTCGCGGGGGTAAAGCGTTGCTTAGCGACTAGCTAAGCAACGGAAGAGGGTCGGGCGTTCGGGGCCTGACCCGGCAGACGTGTTTATTCGCGCTCTGTCAATTTCAGCCGATATTCGGTCTTTTTCTTATCTAAATTCTAAAACCAAGGTAATCAAATCACACGGGAGGAAAAGGGAGTTAGTAGCGCCTTAAATAGGTATGCATATTTCGCTGGTATCCTTGTTAGTTATGGTAAGAATAAAGTCGTGAGCTCTCGTGAAGGTGGACTGAGACGTTCCTTGCATTCTTTACTATCCTCCAGTAGTATTGTGGATTAACCGCTATAGAAAACCTGATATTCGATTGCTTTATATGTAATTAAGGGCCTTAAGCCTAAGTAGGCCTTATGCAGTTACTTACTCCATCTGTGGGAATATAATGACAGACTATAACAGAATTTAACGTAGTGTTACTTCAAGGCGGAAATTAACGACATTAACGTAGAACTGATTATCAGTGACAGTGGCGGCATCCCTAGCCGTACGCGTACTTCTAGAATTATTCAGTAACACAATTAATATACCGAAATGCGAAGGGGACAGCCAGCTAGTTGAAATAACCTAACTTATAGAAGTAGGGAAACTTTAGGCCTATAGGCGCGCTCGTCGGCGAATTGCGTATGTAGATGACACTCTGGCTGGCCGCCTTTCGC
>JASIRB010004177.1:0-20127 GCA_030323885.1 Branchipolynoe longqiensis | reverse complement strand
TGTATTTGCGCACTCGTCCAACGAGAGCGCAAATTGCTTCCGCATGTGCACGCGACGGTTCGCGGGGGTAAAGCGTTGCTTAGCGACTAGCTAAGCAACGGAAGGAGGTCGGGCGTTCAGGGCCTGACCCGGCAGACGTGTTTATTCGCGCTCTGTCATTTTCAGCCGATATTCGGTCTTTTTCTTATCTAAATTCTAAAACCAAGGTAATCAAATCACACGGGAGGAAAAGGGAGTTAGTAGCGCCTTAAATAGGTATGCATATTTCGCTGGTATCCTTGTTAGTTATGGTATGAATAAAGTCGTGAGCTCTCGTGAAGGTGGACTGAGACGTTCCTTGCATTCTTTACTATCCTCCAGTATTATTGTGGATTAACCGCTATAGAAAACCTGATATTCGATTGCTTTATATGTAATTAGGGGCCTTAAGCCTAAGTAGGCCTTATGCAGTAACTTACTCCATCTGTGGGAATATAATGACAGACTATAACAGAATTTAACGTAGTGTTACTTCAAGGCGGAAATTAACGACATTAACTTAGAACTGATTATCAGTGACAGCGGCGGCATCCCTAGCCGTACGCGAACTTCTAGAATTATTTAGTAACACAATTATATACCGAAATGCGAAGGGGACAGCCAGCTAGTTGAAATAACCTAACTTATAGAAGTAGGGAAACTTTATCAGTGCCAATGCCATCGACGGCGATTTGCTTTGTTTTGTAACTCTCTGGCTGGCCGCCTTTCGCGCGGGGCGGACACCGACGGCGATGGACTACCTGCAGACGGGAGGAGGAGCCGCAGCAGCCCGCGGCAGGCTCAGGAATTTCACATGGAAATTATTACATAACATTAACACGTTAGGCTCGCCTTAGGCGGGGGCAGAATAGCCGAACGGTTAAACTGGTGCCGTGACCAGGATTAGTAAGGAGTGTAATACCTTTTAGTTCACTTTCGATACGCGAATCGAATAAAAAAAAACGGAGTGTTGTCAGAAGTGACAGCGCGTACGCATTGTGACAGCGACACACGGTCACTGTCTTCATGTTCCATGACGTGATATTGATAGTTTACGGCGTACCGGGGCAGCATCATTGCGAATGGTGACTTGACCCATGTGGTATACTTGTTATATTTTGCGGCTAGCCTTAATTAATTAGTAGTTTAAATAACCAGCGAGGGGCGAGCCATGAATCCGCGGTTAAAACATCGGCGCAAATCGTGGCCTGAGGAGCGTTAGATGCACAATAATGGCGTACCCTTGTGTCGCTCCGACTGGAGGAGGCGTACAGGACGTGGACTAGCTATCCCGATATTAGGCTATACGTGCATTATATTCGGTTAGAGTTTTAAATTAAAATTGCTGCTGCGGTTCTCCGACATTAAATGCCGGCCTATTTTTAGTGAATCTTCGCAGTTTGCTTGCGCTAGCCGCATGTTTTTCTTAGTTCCATCGTTACCTAGCGACATCGCGCGTCGCTGGCACAGGAGACGACGTCAGAAAGCGTTATTGGAACATTAGGGCAGTGTGTCAACGTCTGCCAGACTGTTTGGTCGGTTTTCGTTATGTGCTAGCTTTTTCACTCTTTTTCCTGTATTTACGTCTAAAAGCTCTTTCATTAACCTTTATTTCTTAAATCTCCTTCTTATTCGGCATCTTTCTTTTTGTTCAAATTTTCATTAGGATCTTCTAAATTTCGTGTATTTCTATAATTAACCGTTGGTGATAGCGAGAAAATAACTGAAATCAAGGAATTGTTCTATCTGGGCATAGAGCGATTAATTTATTGCAGTTGCTCATTTTTATTCATTATCCTTTTATTCGTACAAAATTCGGAGCATTTTTCATAAATTTTAGTAGATTGTTTAGGTTTTTTTTTATATACCAGCGAAATTTGAATTTCTTTTAGTTTGGTAGTTCCACGAGCCAGTCGCCTAGGCGAGCTGGCTAGGCGGAAGGAACCTGGTGAGGCCCCTATTTCCGCCCGCCGCGGTTGCTTGCGTTCTGCAGCACCTGCGGGGGGAGAAAAGGGCGACGGGGAGGCGCAATCTTTGGATGGCGTCTCCATAACGGATTCGGACAGTGTTCGAAGTCTCGGGGTATCCCCCCTTACTGTAATGGCGGACCCAGTCCGACCTGCCGGGGTTTCGCCCCTAACTGTAACGGCTAATCCAGGAACCCCTGGAAAAGCTGTGGTTGATACACAATTTGCGCCCGCGCAAAATCCAGAAGCCGCCAAAAGCGCGCAAATGTCCCTACAGGTCACTCGTGAGGAAGGCAGCCTCTTCTCTTTCCTTCCGAAAGAGAGGACGGGTGCTACTCCGACCCTGTCTCTTCCGCCCCCAGTCATGGACGTGTCGTACATGATACCCGCCGCGCAACATTCCGTGCAACGGGAACAACTAAGTGCGTTACAAAAGCGCGAGAGGGAAATCCTCACGCGCGAAAATGAGCTGAATGCCCAATGGCAACAATTTGCTGGGGGCGATGTAAATGCGCACCACAACCCCGGGGGTTCTGATGGAGTGTTAAAAGCAATCCAACGGCAAGCAAAGCTTGGCCCTCAGAGCAGCGCCAATGTAAATGCGTCTAACGCAGCAGGCTGTGCGCCCACAGCTCCCTCCCTTCCAGCTGGGCAAAATGCGCCCGTCGACGGCTGCGCGCAAAACGCGAGCGCCGACTCTTTTGCTGCATACCGGTACACCGGTGCAGAACGGGAACTCATAAAGACGAACCCACCCATTCGCCGGGCGGTAATGGAGGCATCCACTATCACCCCTGGCATCGGTGCCTCAGCGGTATACCGATCTCTGTATTTGCGCGACCGAAATATCAGCGTGCAAGAGCAGTACCAGCCCGCAAGGGTGAGGGCTGTCGAAGTTCCCCCGTCTGACGGAATAAACCAAGACTGGGAGACTTGGTGGGAAAAGTTCAGTAAGGCGATGTCCGTGAACCGGTGGAATGAGACCACTGCGCTTACGCGCCTGATCCACTTGTTACAAGATGGTCCAGGTCAGTTGGCTGTGGATAGGTGGGAGCAAGATAATTGCGCCACCTTAGATGAATTGGTGGAAGCGCTGGCTTGGCAATTCCAGGGAATGGATCCCTTATCGAAATGGGAACTCTTTGAGAAGAGGTTCCAACGTCCGTCAGACTCGGCCAATTCCGTCTACTACGGGATGATGCTAGAGTCTGAGGCCAGAAAAGCTGGACAAGGATGTGGAATGTCGCGCGATTTAATCGCGCCAAAACCGTGGCCGTGTTCATTCATGGTTTGCGCGACCGGGAGGAACGCGACATGATTTTAAAGCAATGGTCTCCGGGTAGACACACCATGGAGGATATTTATCAAATGTTAAGGGATCACGCGGCAAAAGCGCGTATGACCCCACGTAACTGCACGGTGGCGGAAATTACTTCCACCGTGACAGACTTGCCGTACGACGATCCATATGATACAGTGGATACATGAATTTGCGCCTATAACGGGCACCCTTCACAGAATACCCAACAGGGTAACGCTAACAAGCGTGAATGGCCAAATAGGCGTCCACACTTTAACCCTGATTTGCAGGGTAGATCGCAAAGGGCGTTTCAACCGAACCGCCCGAATCGCTCTCGGATTTCCGGGAGGATTGAATGTTTTAGATGCCGGGACTTTGGTCACATGGCGTATGAGTGTCCTTTGTCACAGCCTCGTTCCTTAGAGCAGGCTATGGTGGATGGAGTCCGTAACGGGTGCGATAATTCGCGCCATGTACCAGAACTATTGGCCCGGCTACAGGCAGCCAGCGGCAAAAATAGTGCGCGCGATAATACGCGAATCGCGCGCCCTGTCACGAACAACGTGCATGGGAGCAAGCAAATTGCGCCCACAGGCAAGCAATTCGCGCCTAACCATAGCGCTGTTGCTGCCGTACACCATGAATCGGGATCTCCCGAGTTCTTAGCCGATACTGATTTTTTAAATTAGTACCAGCTGCAACGCCGGAAGTGTTGTCAGCTATTATTGTACGGGGAAATCTTCCCAGCGCATCTGTTGAGAGTTGTGCTAAACCCATTGCGCACAATCTCCCATCAGATTCGTGCAATGTGCACAGTGTGTCTACACCGTCTACATGTACAATCGGCGTCCGCCAGGTTTTCTTGGCTGGAATGCGATCAATGTGCGCGCAAAATGCGCGCAGCCCTGAGTCTGATCCGTGTATGGACTATATTTTAGAGCGAACTGGACTAAACCTACACAACGTGGATGAAAGAGACCAGTTCGCCATGAACATTTTCCCACTGAATGGGAAAAGATGGTATGTCCCCATCAACATTAGAGAATCCAATGGATTCTTCCTTATTGATACCGGGGCGGCCATGTCCGTGATAGGAAAAGGATTCTTTGATAATCTCAACCTGAATACGCGTAACTTGGTCTCCGACGTGAGGCCTTTAAGTGTAACTGGACTAGTAATCCCACAATTTGGTTGTACAGATATCCCGCTGGGTATCGCCAATCAGATATTTTACTCATCTGTATTGATAGTGGACATACCAGAGGATGGTATTCTGGGGAGCGATTGGATGTCATTTTACGAAGCCAGTCTCTCGCCACATAATGGGCTGCTGGAAATTCTGCAACCTTATAACTTGGTCACCCACTGTCAGCTACGAACAGACTGCGGTCTTGCGTGCCTGGCAGAAGATGTTACATTAAATGCGCACCAAACGGTGGCGGCATTAATTTCAACCAGACATATAGAAGGGAAGGGTCAGTGCTTAATTGAACCCGACCCTGAAGTACTCAGTTGTATGGGAGTCACAGCGGCCCCCTCGTTAATTTGTGGCGCAGACGGTGCTGTGTTACCGCTGTGTAACACTACAGACGATTGTGTCCATTTGCGGCGAGGCCAGGTCATTGGCAACGCCTCTGAGGCCAGATCGCATGGTTCCATCAATAGTCCTACGGCCGCCATGGTGTTCGACTTACTCAGAAGAGAACGCGGCGTGGAGGGATTTGGAGGATCCCCAGAACCGGTTTTTCCTGTTGACAGAACGCAATTTGCGGGCCTGCCGCAAATTCCTGACTTAATACTATCCATGGCGGAGGCCACGCATTTGGAGCACGCGGAAGATAAAAAGAGAATCGCAGAATTCCTCTTCGAATTTTGCGATATATTCGCGAAACCGGATGCTAAACTGGGGTGGACAGATGTCGTACAACACCATATCGATGTCGGGGACAACGCCCCCTTTAGGATACCATACCGTAGGCTAATGGACTCCAAGAAACAAGCCCTGGAGGACGAGGTTGCCAAAATGTTGGCGGCAGGGATCATTACGGATAGTACAAGTCCTTATAGTTCGCCCGTCCACCTTGTTACCAAAAAAGATGGGACGTGGCGATTTTGTATAGATTATCGCAAGTTAAATGCTATGACGCGGAAAAATGCGTACCCATTACCGCGGATAGACGAGAGCTTGGATAGTCTGGGAGGAAATAAGTGGTTCTGCACTTTGGATCTCCAATCTGGATACCATCAAGTCGCGATGCAACACGATGATCGGGAGAAAACTGCTTTCACAACTCATATAGGTCTCTATGAGTGGAAGGTAATGCCCTTTGGTCTATGTAATGCTCCCGCCACCTTTGAGAAAATGATGGCGGAAATGTTAAACGGTCTACTGTTTACTCACTGTTTGGTATACTTAGACGACATTATAATATTCGGTGACACCGTTTCCACATGTCGTTCGCATTTACGAGAAGTTTTTCTAAGACTTCGCAAATTTAAATAAAAACTTAAACCGTCCAAATGTCATCTATTCCGTAAGGAAACTGAATATTTGGGTAGAATTGTGTCTAGTGAGGGTATAAAAGCTGATCCTAAAAAGATTGAGGCTATAACCAATTGGCCAGCGCCTAAGTCTCCTAAAGAGACAAAAAGTTTGCTCGGTTTTGCTTCTTATTATCGAGATTTCATTCCCCATTTTGCCGATGTAGTCGCTTCCATACAGGATGTGGCTAATGTCGGCACGCAAATATTTGCGTGGGGTATATCACAGGAAAATGCGTTCATTAACCTGAAACGGCTTTTCGCCGATACACCAGTACTAGGGTACCCACGGCCTAGTGGACAATTTATCTTGGACACTGACGCTAGCGCATTTTCCATAGCAGGCGCATTAAGTCAGGTGCAAGACGAGGTTGAAGTACCCATTACCTTTGCCAGCAATAGGCTCAGTGCCTGTCAACGGCGTTATTGTACGACAAAAAGGGAGTTAATGGCGATAGTCGTATACACTAAAAAATGGCGTCATTATTTTTGGGATTCTGAATTCCAGATCCGTACTGACCATCATTCATTAAAATGGTTACTAAATTTTAAAGAGGCTGATGGTATGATAGGACGTTGGTTGGCGTGGTTGTCTGAATTTGGCCTCACCAACACGCAAATTACTTATCGACCCGGCTCTCAACATATTAACGCTGACGCGCTTAGTCGCATTCCTGTACGTCGTTGTGGCATACCGGAATGTGACGAGTGTGGGGCTCATACAGCGGTGGTTGCGTCCTTACTCCTGACTCCTGATGAGGAAAATAGCTTCCATTTCTGGACGCAAAATGAATTGCGTCAGGCTCAGGAAGCAGATGTGACATGCTCCACCGTTATTTCTTTGTTAAATGCGCACACGGTGAGACCTCCTAAGGATCTCGTAAGAGCGGGGAATACAGAAACTATTAAATTGTTAAACCAATGGAAACAGTTAACTGTAGTGAATGGGGTGTTATGCAGGAATGCGCTCGACCCCCATTCTCTCATAACTCATCAACAACTCGTTATACCTTTCCTCTTACGAGAGGACATATTAATATTCAGCCACAGCCATCCCACCGCTGCGCATTTTGGAAGGGAGAGAACCCTAGACAAAATACGCACGCGATATTACTGGCCAGGCATGAATTCGCGTGTGCGCGATTGGGTTAAATCCTGCCCGAGATGCGCACTCATTAAACCAGGGCTGGGAATGGCTAAAATGCCGTTACAGCAACAAATGACAGGCCACCGTTGGGGGCGCCTGTCCTGTGACTTCGTCTCAGGATTTAAGCGCACTAACCGGGATAATTTGGTGATGTTGGTAGTACAGGACCACTTTACAAAATATGTACAAGTCTACCCATTACGTAACCAAACGGCGGCAGTGGCCGCGCAAGCATTGGTGGATAATTGGATACTGATTTTCGGGGCTCCCCTTATATTACACTCAGATCAGGGCAGGGAGTTCGAGTCGGATTTATTCCAGACTATGCTCAAACTGATAGGCTGCTATAAAACCCGCACGAACCCTTACTGTCCCAGATCCAATGGCTTAGTTGAACGATTTAATCGAACGTTAATTTCTGCTCTGGCCTGCATGGTCAATGAAGATCAGAGCGATTGGGATTTACATGCTAAGTACGTTGCACACGCATATAATTGCACAATACACGCCGCTACCGGGGTTACTCCCAATACGTTAGTGTTTGGGGAAGAATTGCGCCTACCATGTGATTTGCAATTCGGAGTGTTAGACAAACATTCAGACGACGCTTGCACACCGGCTTTCGTCCGATGGTTGGAATGTTGTTTCCACAATGCGTATGGCAGGGTGCGTAATAGCACAGAGAAAAGTATTCAAAGAAATAAAAATTCTTATGGGAATGCTGACTTCCCACGGTTTGCAGTGGGTGACTTGGTGTTAAGATACCATGCTCCCACGGCACACATTAAACTCGCACCAAACTGGGACGGGCCTTGGAAGATTACTGAGGTCATATCTGATACGACGGTTATAATTAAGACGGCGTTATCAGCCGCTCGTAAATCAAATACAGGGCGTTTGAAATTGTACACCGGGCGGATTCCGTCAGATAGCCAAGACGGGGATAAATTAATTAACGCCGAGTCGGCGCGGAAACCCGATACGGCGCAATCTCAGGAGAAGACACAGCTGTTGGTTCCCACCACCCGCGGTGAAACAAGCGCCGGGTCGAGCGACCGTTAACATTTATTAGTCAGAAGTCGGGGTGAGAGGCGATCAAATTACAAAGGACATCGGTTTATGTTATATTTTATATACCGGTCTATGCCATAATTAGGAAAGAGGGTAAGAAAATCGCCGCCCTCCCGTGACTTTTACTTACGATACATCTTTAAGTTATACGACCCCTTTTATAAGGCTCATTAACTTACTTGGGAGACAATTCCGTACTACTGGGGGACGGGGGAAGCAAAATTAGATATTGCATATCATCAGCCCCCATGAAACTCCCAACAGTAAAATGCGTACATTGATAAGGATTTAGCCTACCTATCGACGGTGCAACTATGGTATAGCCCAACATAAAAATGCGTACACATACACCATAAGAACACCAACAGTAAAATGAGTACATCTATTAGAATTACCGAATATATACATCCAACCTTAAAAAGAACTGTACATACACAACATAACAACGACAATGAATGGTAATGTATAAAATTTATTTAATATTAAAAAAAAAAAAGAAAATATATATATTTATTTAAAGTTAAAAACAAATTTTTTTTAATTAAAGTAAATTACACGGTTTCCTGGTGGGCGGCCCGCACGCAAGAGGCGATGCAGCGGGCCCACCTCTTCTTGGTGGCGCCCGTCGCGTGCACGCCGTCCACCAGCCTGTCAAAATGGGTAGCCCCCCGTGAGGTGATGGTGGCGGCGAGATCAGGGGTTGGCTGGCCGGCCTCGGCATTTAGCCGCCGGAGAATGTCATTGTACAAAGCCAACGCACCGTCGATGGTCTCCTGCGGAGAATAAAATATCATCATATAACTAAATTGCAGAGAATACATAAGTAATACCATCAGCATTATCGTGCTAGATAAACTATTGCGTATCAGGGTTTCCTTTCCCATCAGGATTCAACACGGCAATCTAAGATGATTAGCTTGGTTAAAGTCGTACTTAAAAAAGGTTCCCTTTCCATCACGATAAACTACAGCCTCACCTGATCCGCGTGAGGGCGGGGATGCGCCCGATGGTACGACGCGTACTGGGTCGCCGTCCACCTTCGCCGTGCCGGGTGGTTGGCGTCGGCCAGGTTGACCGAGGGGATGGTCGCCACGCTAACCCTTCCCGTGTAGACGGTCCGGAGGAGGACGAGCGATTCCTCCCTCCGGACCCCCAGTCCACCGAGGATCTCCATCGCGAACGGCGACCGCGCCGTTGTCGTTCGGGTACGCCGGTCCCGGGACGTGACGTCGCAGATCCCGGCGGCCAGGACCACGTAGTCCGGTCGAAATTCCCTGAAAGGAAATATGACCCTTAGATTTGCGCGCTACAACAGTTTTTCTTACAAATGTAATAATAAAAAAAATACAGTTGAGGAAATTGCGTGCGGGGGAGACCTCTAATATAAGCATTGCGCCCCCATCCCTGAATGAAAATGTAAACAGCGACTTGTTTAAAATTTCACGTACCGTATCCCCGCCACCGACAGTCGCATGGCATCCATATAACCCTTTCCAGGGTGCGTAAAAACGCGAAACTCGTGCTCCTCCACGAGCCGGTCGAGGTGACGCTGCAGCCCCGACCCCCGGGAGTCGCAGATTACGGCGACGCGCATTTTTCTTTCGGGTTAATGGAGGTTAGAGAGATTGCTTACTACGTGTCGTCGTTGCAATGGCAGCAGTTAAACTGTGCCCAAGCCAACGCGCCCGTGCACCCAGTCTCTGCAATAGTCAGCTGGTACCAGTGCCGCGGTACATTATAACCCTTACGTTTATTATATTGTTTTTATTTCCATGGGGGAATGAGTATCCAGCATTTAGCTGATTGAGGAAGACGGGAGAAAATAAATACTGGAAGCCATTTCTGTCAGTTCAGGAAATTTTATTGTAAAATCCAGCAGGCTATTTGCGCACGGCGCATTGGTATATAGTGAAGGGGACATACCCGTGTTGCGCAAAGTTCAGGGTGGCGTATAAATCCCCCAGAACTGTCTCAGGGGACTATATGAGTGTGACGTCATGGTACGGTGTTTACTATGACGAACATTCCAAAATATAAATTTAACTAGCAGGCATTTGCGTGATAAAATAAATAAATAAACGGAGTATTGCATTACATACACTAGACGTGTACTATCTTAGTACGAAAATAATCGCTCCACTAGCGATAGAGGTGATACGGGAATGTAAACAAGCCCGGCGTAAACAGCGGGTGATAAAAACAACCCGTAAATAAAAAGATATTATCTACGTATCAACATTATATCTTAACAGATTAAAATAAAGATACGGTTGATATGTACTCAAGGTAATCTGGGTTTCAGCTCCCCAACACCCTTATTCGTACTATGATCAACCGGATTAATTCTACACAAAACTGACCCCGTGTTGGTGACATTACGAACGGGTCGAGTTGTTGACACCCATTCGGCTACGTAAAAATTATATAAATAAACCCTTATCGTATTACATTGGTCGAAAAAAAGAAAATAAAATTTTAAAAAAAAGTTCGTAAAATGCGCTGACTAACGATTAGATCCCCTAATCGCCCATTTTATAAATTGTAAACAAGGTATTAGGGCAAATGTCAGCACAATACACGACTTTGGTAGATCGAATGCATTCGTTCTAAGGTGGGTGAGCCTGGTGCAGGCGGCCCCGTTGCCATGGAAAACCAAGGCCCTCCGTGACCTAATTTGCGCGCGAACCGGGTCAACTCGGGTTTCCCGCCTAAACGCGAGCCGGCCATTGGTTGACGGCTAACAGGAACGCGCTGCCGCGCACTTGCGGCTAGCAAGGCCGTACAGAACTTCAGTCTTCACTCAGCTTACACTGGGTGCAGACTCCACAAAAGCTTCTTGCGAACTCGTCGGTTTTTTGCCGGTCTATTTATCTAATAGGCCGGGTACTCTCCTGGTAGGTAGCTACCTAGTGAGGGGGATCACGAGCAAGCGTTTTGGTTATTGTCTTGTCGGTAAGAAAAAAAAAGGGAGGTACGTAAAAAGCCACTGGTCTGGTCATCGGTCGGGGAGCAGGCCTGGTCGCGCAAGCGATCAGGCATGGAATCGGCCACCTCCGCCTTGGGAGGTTCGGGTAAGGGTCCCGACCAAAACCCTCTGACGTGCAACGTGTTGCATAAGGACACCGGTAGGATATCGGTGTTTACAGTTTGCGACTGGAATCTCCTCACACCTGAGGTGAGACTGGCCCAAGGCCTATCATTGGTGATAGGCAATGCTTCCGCGGAAGCTTCCTGTAGTCAGTCTGGGCCCACCTCGTGGGCTGACAGCAAGACAACCGCCCCTCACGTCAGCCCCATGGTGACTGAGGAGGAATTTACTTTGGTCACCAACCGGCGCCCGAAGGATCTTGATCAGGAAGATGAGCCTACCCCCTCATCTTCAGGTAAGTCGTCTAATGTTCGACTTTCTAAAGCAGAAGCAGCGAGACGTTCACCCCGGAAACGGTCGTCGGAACGTGTAGCTGCGCGAAACCCTTCCGCACGGGAGGCGGAAGGAAAAATTCCTGCCACAACATCAAAAGCTGTGACAAGGGATTACGTGTCAGATGAGGAGGATACACCACCTACTGACCCAACTTTGGACCCACTTTACGGTACGATGGCGCTTCGTCTCGACCGCCTGGAGAAGGGTGAGTTACAATGGGATAGCGATATCCCAATTGCTACTATTCCTGAGAGGTATCCCCACTTAGTGAATTGCGGTTATAATAGCCGCACTCTTGGTTCTGTCCCTATAAGGAAGGCAGCTGAATTGGGTATGTTGCAGGAATCTATACTGCGGGAGAGATATTTCGACCCCCCACGCCCAAACCGTACATTAGCCATGTATATGTTGCCCCCAACACCTACTGGCCGATGCAAATTGCGCCTCCCCCCTGTCCAACGGGAAAATGGGGAGGATTCAGATGTAGAAGACTGGGTAGATGATCATCAATCCGGCCTTCAGCCCTATGTACAGCGTATCCACAGTGTCATCACTGAGGTGCGTGGTCTAGCTAAGTCGCCTTATCGGCCGCAAGATATTGCGCACTTGAAATTTGTTAGGCATACTTTCCGCCCAAAAGACAAGTGTCTATTTTGTAAATACTTCCTGGAACGCCCCAGCGCTATCCCAGAAAACTTGAAACACCCTAACCGCCGCTATAGGCGTTGGGATGTATTGGCTCGTCACATTTGTGAAGAGCATTTGTATACTGTGCCGAGATGGTTGTGCGACGACCACCGTTCCGCAGCGTGCCCGTTCACTAAATCGACGGGTAAACCCTTCTCGACTCACCGAAGGGGTCTCATGTTACGCCATTTAATGTCGTACGGCATTTGCGCCAAGTCGGGTCACAAGCGCCCGCAGTCCACCATAAGGAAATTGGCGCGTGTAGCTCAAGATCCGTCCTTGTCGGATAACTGTAGGTATACCTTCATTCCGGAGTTTAATGCCGAGCGCGGCCGCCAAATTCTCGCCGAGACTTTGCGGTTACCGATATCTGCGCACACTGTAGCAGTGTGCATATACGGAGGCGTCACTTTAGGCGAAAAAGCTTATTTTTCCGCAGGCAGACGCCGTCTTAAAGAAAAGTTAGATAGAGAGGACGGTATCGTTACCCGTCCTATCACGTCCGGGGGCCGCGGCCACAGGTCCCGCCGAGGCCGTCCCCAGCCCCCACAACCCCGCCCCTTTAGAGCGGATAAAGTCGAGTCAGGTATTTCTTATGCCTCAGCGGTGGTGGATCCTCCCACAGAGGACCCGCCTCTCGAACGGACCGCGGCGCAAATCGCGCGCGGCGATGAACTGCAACAGTTTGGAGAGAAGGAAAGCGCATGCTTGGCTGCCCTTCGCCCCAAACCTGCGGCGGCTCCTACCACGGTATCGGCGCCCGTCCAATCGACGAAACGCAAGGGCGCCAGACCCCTGGATCCTTCACTGCCCACAGTGGGATCCATTCCCGCCTCGCTCCGTCGCGACTTAAAACGACGAGCTTCTGAGATGGCCACCGCGGCGTCAACCGACGCGCAGCCATCCACTAGTACAGACGCTCCATTCCAGCCGGATTTATCACCGGCTGCAAAGAAGCGCCTTATAGAGCGTTATAATTGCTTACCGCCTTCCGTCCATGAGGTCCTCGCGCGGGACGCCGGCCCGGAGTCAATTGAGACAATGGACTTTTTCATGAATATGGTAAGTTCTATGTCCACTTTCTGGGTAAATCGTCTGGACGCAGTCAAAGTGACTTGCGCGCAGACGATGTGGGAAACTTCTCAAAAGGAGATTGAGAATACTAAAGCAGAGGCGAAAGCCCAAGTCAAGGCGGCCGACGATCGTTACTGTTTTATGATGGATCATTATGATCGACAGCTCCACCAATGGGAGGAGATGAACATGAAGTTCAACTTCAGGTTCGGCGTATCCGCCCTGCAGTGGGACGGCTCTTTTGAGACGTTGGATTTTTCCGGCGTCCCACAGTCCGTCCTCCGACCGTACTTCACTGGCAGTACGGAAGCCGCACAGGTCTCTGCTTCAGGTGACCATACAGCGAATGTGGCAGAGGAATCTACTTCCTCTGCTGAGCCAGCTGCTCCAGTTAACTGGATCCCGGGGAGCGCCACAGTCAAACCCTTGGGACCCTACGTTGCGCGTACGCAAATTGCGCCCCCCATGGTTTCCCTCAAAGGGAAAACCGACAAGCCTAAGGGGAGATCAGCCGTGGCAAGCCCAAAATTGCTGCCGCCTACCCTGAGTCCACACCCATCTATGAGTGTGGATATTGTACAGTCCCCGCCTTTACGTGAGGAAATCGTACCGCTTCCACCCGCGAGGGCGGAAATCGTGCCGCTTCCACCTATCATGGCGGAAGTCGTGGCCCCACCGCCACGTTCACCTCCGAGGGATCCCATTGTATCCCCCGTTAATGTCGAGTCGTCGCTGAGTAGTTTTGCAGAATCCTGCAAAGTTTTTAACGATCAGACCGCACGTGACTGCGCGCATTTGGCGCCGGCTTCCCGTATCACGACGCCGTTGCTAGCACCAGAGCACGACGACCTCGAACAGTTATCGCCGTTCACCTTACCGGTAACTCCTGGAGGGCCCACCCCCCTCAGCGAAACTCCGCTGATTTTTACCTCCGACGAGGAGGGAGAGTATTCGGATGCGATCTCCGATATAACAGTATGTTCGGTAAATATGGATACCGACGAAATCCCGGAACCGAGGGCCGGATCACCGCCTGCCAGCGAGCCCCACTCACCTGAGCTCCAGCAAGAGCTCATTGTTGATTAGGGGAAAATAATCCCCAGCGTGAATAGGCTAGGCCTATAATTAATAATGTATTTTATTATAATACATAACAGTAAAATATTGAGATTACCTACAATATTCAAACGCGTAATTAAATATGTGTACAGTAAAGAGGCTTAGCCTATAGTCGGCACGTGCTCCACTTAAATAAAGTACGTTAACGATAAATATTGCTACTCCTAATACAATATATAAATGCGTACCAGTTATGCATAATGTACTAAGGCTCAGCCTACAATTTCGCATAATTAACATCAAATAATCAATTTTCAAAATTAGGGCCGAGTTTAAACATATTAACATAATTATTCCATATTCTACATTCTAATAGCTCTGATCCTCTGCTAAACCATAATTTGTGTATTAATATTCTCTCTTTTCCTTTAACTTCCATACGCATAATTTCACAATACTACACTGCCTCAGGAGCCGCGACAACCACCAGGCGTCGTGCGCGGGTTTCGCGGGGGGGGAAACCAGGCGCATTCCAGGACCACGCCCCCATTCACCAAGGCGCGGCACGCGTTGGACCTGGACGGCGCACCCTCGCGAACCCAGCCATCTTCATCTCACGCTTCAGGGCACCACAATGGGTATCGTTTGGGGCACATATACATTCTGGGATTTCAGTTGGGGCGCAAAGGGTATTATCCATTATGTCATGTTAACACAATTACACTAAACTTTTCACACCCCGCTTATAAATATCCTATAATTAGGCAGCACAGAGGATCAGATTTAACTATTTTATAGTCCCTAAATTAATTAATAATTTTATCCTTCCGTTCCCGTTAGTCATAAATTTTCTCTGAGGGCAGCAGCTGGTAGTAGAAAATTTAATCGTAACGGGCAGTTTATAAATTAACATTAAAATTGGGATCTTTTAAAAATATAACTTAATTAATAATATATCCATACCAAAATGTAAAATATAATAATTTAAAAAAAAGTAAAATTAAAAAAAATATATCTCTAGGCCAGGCGGAAATGAGGGATCATTATTATAAATGCCATATTCCAAATTACTTATGTCGAGCAAATCGCTGTAATAACTACGTTCTAAATTACTCGCGAAATTAATTCCTTGGTTCCTTGAATAAAAAGTCAAGTAAAAATTTAACCAAAATAAAAAAAAACATCCTGCCTCCTCACAGGAAACGTTCCCCAGGCCGGGAAGAGAAAGAATAATACCCCACTATTTCCAAATTTGCACACGTGCACCCAATTTAACTATTTCATCTGGATTAAAACAAAGCATGTAACACCTGCAGAATACATGCCATAATAATAAATTATATATATATCCTTGTGCGGCCTGCTTTCGGAAAACACTTAGGTCCACACTAAATGTAAATAACCGATTGTAATATATTGTACATATGTGTAGACTTTGCATATTATCCAAGAAGTAACGGGTAGTACACACCGTCCCCATGGGACGCGAATTGCGCCCGAATTAATACGCATTTCGCGCACGAGGGTGCCGTACTGGCGGTGATGCTGGAGTATGGTTCCCCATCACGGGGAAATATTAACAATTAGCATATAACCTTAATAAATTCCCTCTGAGGGCACCAGCTTGTGAGTTGCCATAGTGTAATATAATTTAGCCTTTTTTTTTTAATAGTATCTCTTCCAAATTGGCGTAAAAGTTCTCACTATATTCGATAAGGGTTTAAATACGTTTCAAAGTTTCAGAATAAACAAATACCTGTACTGCGGAACATACTCCTGCAATTGAAAATAATATTAGAGGAGATAACATAAATACGGGTAGACTTGTACGTATTTAGGAGAATGGTCCTGAATTCCAAGTCAGAGTTTCACATCTCTTAAAACGCAGTATTTTCATACATATAACGGTAGTGCCTTGTGGCGAATACAAAATGCGTACGGTCATGTGCCGATGCGCATTTCTGGAGACGTCGAAATAAACTGAGTTAGAATAGCATATAAAAACACCGTCAACGCATATCGCGCACACGACGAGCGATTTCTTAAACGCGCGCTTGCGCCGCCGTGATGTCCACCTTGTCGGGCGATTGCCCATAATGCCCTGCATACTTAGTCTGGCTGTCGGATTGTCATTTAGGCCTATGCCATAGCTGAAACATCAATAGCTGGCATGGCTCACCTTGTTAAAAGTAACTGGTATACTTATGTAGAAATCAACCGAGTAGACGCGAATTGCGCACTCGCAGCTGTTGTGCTCGCAGCTAATTGCGCGGCTCAGGAACGCCCCTTAAGTCCTAGGGACTACGGCCTACAGCCTGCTCTCTGCATAAGGCACGCAGTTTTGCTGTTCATTTATTAAATCTGGTGGTAGCCCAACATTACCGTTGTCATTCGGTAACCCCTTTTCATTCGGGCATATGTCATAGCTGATACATCGATAGCTGTCATCGCTCACTCTAAAGAAGGTAACTGTGTAAACCTAGATACGTATTGACCGAGCAGACGCAAATCGCGCGCTCGAAGATACAGTGCCCGCATTTGTTTGCGCGGCTCATAAACGCCCTTTGAGTCCTGAGGACTATGGCCTACAGCCTGCTCTCTGCATAAGGCACGCAGTTTTGCTGGTTATTTGTTAGATTAAAACTGGTTGCGAGTGGCAATCCCATTACCTGGTCGGGAGTAAGCATGGTGCGGTGCCCCAATTGGGAAAATGCGCCGGGAGTATTTAATTCTGCGGAGCCCACATGGGTTTTCTCATCGGGAGTACCACGGATTACGGTGCCCACATTTGACTTTACGGTCGGGAGTACAATCTAACTGTACGGTGCCCAAATAGTAAGATCCGGTCGGGAGTATTTTATATATACGGGGCCCGCCGGTCGCCAGTAATGCGCCCTCCCATCTTCGTCTTGCCAGATGCTACGCTATGTGATAGGCACCTACTATTGTTGTAGCGCTATCAACTGTAAATCCACCTATGATTTTGGCCAGAGTTGAGTACGCATTGAGCACGCACATTTTAACGCAGCATATATTCTAAAATGAACAATCTAAATAAGGAAAGAAATACCCCCAAACACTCAGCATTGTCGGCGGGTTTTGTTCCCTTCAGGAGTAATCGTACAGCCAGGTCTATGTATAGGTAATAACCCATTATATTGCAGATGCAGCATCGTCTAATCGTATCTGGGCTTCCTCCACTGTAATTTTAGTATTAAGACAACCCGCAGCATTGTAGAATTCGCCGAGAACTGGACCGATAAATCTCTTCATGATGAATCGTCCAGTTCAATACATGGTTGCGGGGTGTGTTTAAATTTTGTCGGTAGTTCAATATTTCCTTGCGCTTCCATTTTTAAGATTCTCCCCATTTTTCTAGCCCACGATCTAGTCACAAGGGATTCACGAGTAAAATGCGCAGGGGCGTTTGTCAATATAAACATTATAACGCTATTCATATAAAATTCTGTATGGCGCAAGTAAAATGCGCGCCTCATTCAAATGTTGCCAAAAAGCGTTATAATAGTATCATTTATATATTAAACTTTAATATAAATTTTTTTCCGATAGGATAAAAACAAAAACACGAAAGCCCAATAAGTTGGCAATGAAAAAAATTCTTCCGAGGTCATGGTCAACGCAAAATATCTTCCGCCCTTTTGCGCGGAAGATATTTTCCACCCCGAATGGGATATACATAAGCGACGTTCCAACTTTGGATTTTCGGCTATGGTTATCCCATGTTATAGTTCTTGTTAAAGTTGGTATTCAAGCTACGAAATAACACAGAAGAAGAGTTTTCCGGCCAGCAGCAACGGCCCCCAAGTACGTTCGCATCGCTAGAAGTCCGCCCAGGAGTCTTTTTGTGGGGCTTGATCCAGATAGGTCGGTGTGGTAAACAGAGCAGTGTGTGTATTAGTTTGATCATGACACCTCCGACATTTCATTGTTATACGCGGAAGCGTCGGTCCCGAGCGACCGGCTACAGCGCTACATTTGTTAGTATTAAGCAGGCTCGCGGCTCACCTCCTATATGCCTTTATTAGGAGGATTATTGCATTTTATTTTAATTTGGGGTGTTGCCATAGCTGATACATCGATAGCTGGCTTAACCCACCCATGTACATGTATATTAAACCTGACATTAATAATATATATAAAAAAAAACCCATTGCTCACACAACGCATTTCAATTTTAAAAATAACGAATATATATCCATATGGCAGCTATGGCGGTTCATGATGAAAGGGAGATCCTGTAAGGAGTCAATCCCCCTGAGACCAAGCCTTGGTTGGCCATCTACCGTTTTGGCGCGGAAGTAAATCAGACAACAGTATTATTTGTCCAAGGGACACTTATGGATTTACCATTACCTGGTCGGGAGTAGGGGTGGTACGGTGCCCCAATTGGGAAAATGCGCCGGGAGTATTTAATTATGCGGAGCCCACATGGGTTTTCTCATCGGGAGTACCACAACTTACGGAGCCCTCAAGTGACTTTACGGTCGGGAGTACAATCTAACTGTACGGTGCCCAAATAGTAAGAACCGGTCGGGAGTATTTTATATATACGGGGCCCGCCAGTCGCCAGTAATGTCCTCCTCCTTTTGGGCGAATTAATATCATATACATTTGTGATAGGCACAAATTTGCGCTCGGCGCATTGTCTTTACTTGCCATGCGGTAAAATTTTCTTAAAACAAAATATAGACAACATTCACTCAATTATTCCTGAAAGCTATTTGCGCACGGGCGCATCTACGAGTACGCTATTGTCGACTTTCTAGAGGTCAGTTTTGCGCCCTAGCGCGTTTATGGATGAGTATTTATATCTTCTGATGCACTTAGTTTAAGTTATTGAAAAGAAAAACACAACGAGAAGTAAAATTTGTGCCCAGCGCGGTCAGCGATAGTTTTCGCTGAACGCGCCGGGAAACGGTCATAGCTTTATTATTTTCAGGTGCTACACCCGCGAGCCTTTGTAGTCTCGCCCACTTTGCTATTTTTCAGACGAACGACAGTTCCTGTTGTTCGTCTGGGGGAGCAGTGAAGTGGGCGTGTCTACTCGCCTTGAGCAATTTGCGCACTCGTCCAACGAGAGCGCAAATTGCTTCCGCATGTGCACGCGACGGTTCGCGGGGGTAAAGCGTTGCTTAGCGACTAGCTAAGCAACGGAAGAGGGTCGGGCGTTCGGGGCCTGACCCGGCAGACGTGTTTATTCGCGCTCTGTCAATTTCAGCCGATATTCGGTCTTTTTCTTATCTAAATTCTAAAACCAAGGTAATCAAATCACACGGGAGGAAAAGGGAGTTGGTAGCGCCTTAAATAGGTATGCATATTTCGTTGGTATCCTTGTTAGTTATGGTAAGAATAAAGTCGTGAGCTCTCGTGAAGGTGGACTGAGACGTTCCTTGCATTCTTTACTATCCTCCAGTATTATTGTGGATTAACCGCTATAGAAAACCTGATATTCGATTGCTTTATATGTAATTAAGGGCCTTAAGCCTAAGTAGGCCTTATGCAGTTACTTACTCCATCTGTGGGAATATAATGACAGACTACAACAGAATTTAACGTAGTGTTACTTCAAGGCGGAAATTAACGACATTAACTTAGAACTGATTATCAGTGACAGCGGCGGCATCCCTAGCCGTACGCGTACTTCTAGAATTATTCAGTAACACAATTAATATACCGAAATGCGAAGGGGACAGCCAGCTAGTTGAAATAACCTAACTTATAGAAGTAGGGAAACTTTAGGCCTATAGGCGCGCTCGTTGGCGAATTGCGTATGTAGATGAAACTCTGGCTGGCCGCCTTTCGCGCGGGGCGGACACCG